>CM040625.1:76379913-76573576 GCA_022817965.1 Solanum lycopersicoides | reverse complement strand
GTTGGAGTACATCGGAGAACTTAATGATGGAAAATAATTTTGAGGAGGTCTCTAGTTTCAAGGGTGGTTCATTCGATGCAATGGCCAGTTTGGCTAAATCTTTGTTTGTTGAAGCTCTTCCTGCATATCTGCAATCCGTTGCATTAACTGAGAGATCAACTCACTTTGATCAGTGAGTTCAGCATTTCTGATGGTTACATCGACTATTCCCATTTCTTCAGAAGTACCAGTCATTTTGCTTTTGCCTTTATCCAAAGAGTGATCAGGGAAGGATGTTTTGATTGCTTTAGATCTTGTAAAGTAGGGATGGTCTGCCAGTTTGATTTCAACACAGATCAGTTTTTACTTGTATAGAAAAATCACTCAAAAGACACATATGTTAGTCTTTATTTTTAAGGAGATATGCAAATAAAATGACAAAAAAATAAACACATAAGTGTTATTTTGCTTCGAGCAGATTAATCCACGGAAATATTTTGGGTGAACGGGAGGACTCGAATGGAAATAAATCCTTCTGTGATAGAATTAGGAAGGTCGACTTGCATAGAACGCTGTTAAATTCTTCCACTCTTTAGTTTCTCTGTCATTAACTGAAGCACTAGATGAGATTGGTGTGTTGACGTCTTTTCCAGACATTCTAGTAAATCGACCTTCCTGTGGCGGATGAATATTTTTTTTTTTTTTGGAGAGATTTGGAGTAAATGATTAATATAATTTTGAGAAACTTAAACGACACTTCAAGAATAATTTGGACGGACTTTGTTGTTGTGGATATTAATATATGCTTAAAGTGCTCTAAAAACAATAGTGGATTAATTCTGCTTTAGACAAAATAACACATCACAACACACAACAATTAAGCAGCACACAAACAATTTATATCGCGTCCTAGACTTGTGACCTTTTATGCCAAAGGTAGGCCTAAACGTCAAACATAATGTGATTATGATAGATTGATCCAAGCCATTAATTTGTGACAACTCGAGTTTGGGACACAAAGACAAAATATCCATTAAATACCAACAACAATGAGAGAATACATAAAAATGACACAAAATAAGGACAATTCTAAGATTCAGGCTGAATGTTGTTATCAATCATGCCCGTGGAGAAACTGATGATGACGCTTCCACGTTGTTAGGCCCTGCTCCAGCATTATCCAAATACTGCATTATACTTTCCATTTGAGCCCACATTTCAGGTGTGACTGCTTTAGTTTTGAGATGAGAATGCCTTATCCAGATCGTCGTCCCAATATCCTCAAAACCCTGTTCTCCTTCTGGACTCATGCTGTTGCGATCTTCTCGAAGCCACACCTGATATTCTGGAATTTCTCTTTCGGGACCCTTTCCTATATCCATCGTGAGAATATTGTTCCATTCATGAAGTATCTTTCTGGCTCTAGGAACCTCGAAGTTTGGTCCGAAGGAAACTTCTGAAACCTTCATGTTGGCTCGAAGAGGGATTACTTGTGCCCGATCAAATTGCTGAAGTACGCGCACCGGAGCATATGGTTGAAGACCTTTCAACCCAATAAGCTCGATATAGTAGGACCCCTTGCATCTGATATATGCCGGGGAATGCGAGAGTAATGGATATTTCCACTGAATTTGGTCACTGGTGCGGGAGGCAAGATATTCATACCAATCATTAGTACCAACCGGAGATACAAACATTTTTGTCCTGTCGAAAAAACTGTCAATATGATTTACGTTGCTAAAGCATATGTCATCCATATTTTTACGCTTATGAAAATGTTCCATTGCCCATATTTGTAAAAGAAGGTTGCAACCTTCAAAGAAGTTTGTTTCCCCTCTCTTACATTTTCCAAGGGCTCGAAATATTTCTGCTAAAATCATGGGAACTAGAGTGAGCTTTTCGCCATAAATACCTTCAAAAAGTACACGAGCCACTGAACATATGCAGGTGCTGATACGACCATGTTCTCGTGGAAACACTAAAGTTCCTAGTAAAGCTACAGCAAATGCAATAGGACGTCTAGCTTGCCAATGAACAAGAGTGCAAGAGAATTCTTTCCTGAACACTTTGTAACTATTCGAGCGTCCATACCTTTCATATAAGTAATCCAGAGAAACCCAATTATGTTCGAAGCATCGAAGTTTCTTTTCATTTTTCAGTCCTAAGTAACGAAGAAATTTCTTCCCTGATTGACTGTGAGGAATAATTTGACCTATTCCTCGATACTTCAAACTGGTAAAATAATAGATTTCCTCCAATGTAGGTGTTAGTTCAAAGTCTTTGAACGTGAACACAACACGGTCCGGATCCCAAAACTGAATCAACGCTCTAATCACATGTTTGTCTTGGTTAACCTTGAATAGCATAGGAAGGAACCCCAACCTTTTTGCAATTGCTAGCTTTTCACTTGGAGTAAAATTTTCCCACCAGGTCTTCAATTTGTACGGATAACCCTCGACCACCCTAATTATGGGCACTTGAGGGACTGAATTCATCTGCAAATTTTAAAAAAAATAAAATAAAATAAAATAAAATAACACATAACATCCAAACTCACTATGTCAAATTTAGGCTTGGATCTGTCTATCATTATCACGTTGCACAAAACATGCATGTTGGTCGTTGGGTCGTAAAACCCATCGACGTAAGGGTGGACTTCTTAAATGTTGAATCGATACCCTTGATCGATCCATCTAAGGCATATGCATGCATGACTTAAATTGAGGGGTGGTTTAGCTCTATCTTATGTTTTCTAAGATTTGGTTTTCTAGACACAAGGTTCCCGAGTGGACAACTCGAGTGAGAAGGCTACGCGGTTACGCGGAAAAAGATCCGGACACCCCGCGCATATGCAAACTCTCCTAACTTTAGGAACTTTGAAAGAAGTTTGCGGGTGCACAAAGCACACCTCGCGTGTACGTGTGATAGTGTGAATTTCCAATAAGTGGAGAAGTATGAACGGAATGACAGTTTATAAAGCAATAACACATATACAATTCATGAAAATAATAACAAATAAACAATTTATATCACATAACTATAAAAATAAAACATTAAGCATGCAATATAAGCAAATAAGTAACCATATGCTAAAAACATTAATAATTAACCTAAGTCTATTATGGTTAGAACCTATTAAATCCCCAGCAGAGTCGCCATTTCTGTTATGCCGTAATTTTTACTATCTTTAGAAAAATCACTTTTTTTGAAATATTTTTAAGTATAAAACAATTTGAGAAAAATACTTAGAAAAAAAAAAGTCGCCACTTAATTTTTTAAAGAAATTAAGAAAACTTAACTTAAAAAGACTCTAACAGATTAAGTCTTAATAAATTTAGAGAAAATGGGTAAGAGGTTCTTATTTACGCTTCAAGAAGATTTTTAAGGCATTTGAAGCGCCCGCTAACATGCGGTTATCCTATGACTTAGGTCAATTATTATTTTTTACTATTCTTAGAAACGTGATATAATATACGAATAATGATTAACGTCATTCGTTCAACTTTTAAAAAAAAATATTTAAACAAAGATTAACTTTTTTTTTTTATTTTTTTTATTTTAAGAAAATGGAAACTTAATTAGAATTTTTGAAATTGATTATAAGTGAATAGAACTGAATTAGATTATTATTGTTTTTAATCATTTTAAAAGATAATAACATCAAACCACAATTCATTAATTTAAGCATGAAAAACCATTTTTAATTAACAAAATTTTTGACTAAATGTATTTCATGAAAATTATGAGAGTGATAAAAAATATATTGAAATAAACTAACATAAAGAAAATAGTTCATCTTTTGGGGATTTTAATTAGGCTAGTCAAAGTTAAGGTTAAATAAATTTAAAAAAAAATATCACAATTGAATAATTTATGAGTAAGAGATAAAAGAAGAGTTGGGCCTGCTGCAACCAATTTGGGCTTATTACTGCCCAGAAACATTGGGCCAAAGCTGCTGATTTTTTTATTTTTAAATCAATTCCCGTTTTTGTATACACAAGCTGTATATCTATGTATACAATGCGTATATCTGCCTCATTTCCTGTATCTTGGTCTGTATATCGTATATATGCAGATCACTTCAACCTCTAGCACCTGTATATTTTTTTTGGACATGTACATCAATATTCACCATGTATACCAGTGTATACTGTTGTATACAACATGTACGTTTTCGAACTTTCCGAGGCCTGTTTCAGCTTTCGGCATCGTCGGATATTGACGGGGATAACTCAAATATAGGTGTTGTTGAATTTGATTCAACGAAATAATGCAAGGAAGACAAAGCCTTAGCAGACTCATCTCGAAATAGAGTTCATGCAAAGGGAAAAGACAACAAGGATTAGGAAAAGAGCTTATTCATTAAATAAACAATTAAACAATAGGCATGACTAACTACACAATCAGTTTGACTAAAGAAACACATAAGATAGTTAAGGGGAATACGAATCATGGCCAACCAAACTTATCATAACTAATGAATTATAAAGCAACTGGCACTTAACAAATTAAAGATGACTATCAAATTGATAGATTACATGACAAAGAGCTACATTTAAGTCAATGGTAGGAGACCAATCTCTTAGGATGACAACACTAGTTTACAACAAATCAAAACAAACTAGGCACCCAAATTATCATGGTAAACAAAACACTTGTAAAACTCAAAAATTTATGTAAAAAAAAAAATATAACATCATCAAACCCAACACTAGTTTACAACAAATCAAAACAAACTAGGCACCCAAATTATCATGGTAAACAAAACACTTGTAAAACTCAAAAATTTAGGTAAAAAAAATATAACATCATCAAACCCAACACTAGTTTACAACAAATCAAAACAAACTAGGCACCCAAATTATCATGGTAAACAAAACACTTGTAAAACTCAAAAATTTAGGTAAAAAAAAAAATATAACATCATCAAACCCAACACTAGTTTACAACAAATCAAAACAAACTAGGCACCCAAATTATCATGGTAAACAAAACACTTGTAAAACTCAAAAATTTAGGTAAAAAAAATATAACATCATCAAACCCAACACTAGTTTACAACAAATCAAAACAAACTAGGCACCCAAATTATCATGGTAAACAAAACACTTGTAAAACTCAAAAATTTAGGTAAAAAAAAAAATAAAAAATATAACATCATCAAACCAAGGAACTTGATTATCACAATAACACTATCATAATTTTTAACCATTTATGAAAAAACAAGAAAAGTATGTAAGGATCTGGAAAAAAAAATATAATCAAACAATTGGATTTTTTTTTTTTTATTCATGCTAGAGATTGAAACATATGGAATACAAAATGGAATGAATATTACCTTTATCGGGGCAGCGTTCCGGGATGAACGAGCTTGGAGGAGAACCCACCACCACACAAGAAATTTTGACGAAACTTCAAGTTTCAAAACAACAAACCCAAAATTCTAGAATACTATTATTCTATAAAATCCAATCTAGACTATTTTTTCGTATATGACCTCAAAATCCAATTTTTTTTTTTAAAAAAAAAAATATCTGATCTCCTCTAACTTTAGTTTTCTCACCACAATTCTTCTCTTCCTCCTAACACTAAAGAAGATGGAGGTTTATATAGAGGGATTCGGGGTCGATTTGGGAGTGATTTTTCAAATTTAAATCTTGAAGAGATAAGATTCAAAGTTGTCCATGGTACCAAATTTTCAACGGAAAAGAAAGAAAGAGGGGAAGAGGACGTGATTTGCTGCGGGATTCTCGTGATTTGCAGGGATTTTCGTTGATTTTTTTTTCCTGATTTTCTGGGTTTCACACAAGGAAGAAGAAGAAAAATTGGGGGTGAGGTCGGTTTTGTATTGTTGTGTATGTATGTTGTAAGTATTGTTTAGTTAGAAATTATGGGGCTGATGGGCTTTTTTGGTTGAAATTGGGAATGGGCTGGGAAAATTAATATAGTGGGTTGATGATTGAATTTTATTTAGGCCAAGAATAATGGGCCAGAGTTTGCAGAAAATAATGGACTCAAAATGGAGTGAAAGTGTAGTTAGTTTTGAGCTTTAAAATTTAGCATATTGGCTTAAAGATGTAGCCGATTAATTCCGGGCAATTCGACTGACCATTAAATAAAATGAATTCATATTAATTAATTAAAGAGCTTCTCAATCTAAACGAAATATAATAATCAATTTAATTTAAAACTAATTAACTCGAAATTATAACTATAATTTAAGGTAAATTGTTAAAGTATTTAACTAAAAATGTAGAAGCTTTGTGATGAATTTCAAATAGTTATAAAATATACTAATCGCATACATGATTATGTAAAACACATATATTGTATAAATATATTTTGAAAACATGAAAAATTATATTATTATTATTTTATTTTTATTTTTTTTGGAAATTAACTATTTTAAATCATTTGGAATTGAAGAATCTCAATGATTAATATACAATGTGGAAGGCCAAAATTGGGTGTCAACACTTTCCGATTCAACAATGGCTACTCAATGCGACTGGAAGAAGAAAAAAGAAAGAAGAAAGAAGAAAAGAAGAAAGGGGTTTTCTTTGGTTTTTGGAGGGAAGAAGACTTTTGTCAAAAGGTAAAGGTAAAGACGTCACACGTGTCCACTTTTTCAAGTCCTGTGAAGTCGTGGGGTCCACGATTATACACATGTACAGCGCGTGTATACAAATAATTTTTATAAATCTGGTATATGTGGCCACGTCAACGTCTGAGGGTGAACTAATATATAAAAAAAAATATTCAGGGGGGTAATAGGACCCCCGCAAAGGTTAAGTGTGTAGTTGGAAATATGGCCAAAGCTTGAGGGGGCATTTGACCCTTTTCTCATTTAGATTTTGTATGTACAGGCTTTGCATAAATGAAAAACACTCGCAGTTGATGAATAAAATGTTTGTACTATTTTTTAAAAATACAAATATAGGCAATGAAATAACATATCTTTTCGAATGATATTGATGATAAACAACAATAATAAAATGAAGAATTAATAACAAAATCCATAAACATTTAGAATAAAAAAAATTGTTTTAAGATTAAAAAAACATTTCATATGTTCTTTGGATAAAATATTCTTGAAGATTTATCATATGATTGCACCCTCTTAAAAACACTTATATTATCAATTGTTCAAAAATAGATTAATTACGTAGTTCACCGCCGCGCAAAGGATGAATAATTTACCTAGTAATGTCTAATTTAGAACTTATGTTTTAACCTGACATTCACAATTAGAGGCAGAGATATTTTTTAATAAAAAATAATCTGACCATAAAACTTATTTATTTTTTAAAATTAATTAGATTCTACTAATTTTATATTTAATATTTAATAAAGTGTAAATCTGACCATAAAATGCTTATTTTTCAAAAATATCTTTTATTTTATTTAAAATTTTATTATGAAAATTATCAATATAATTTAAAGAAATTCAAACTTGAATAAAATTTATGGATTCTATTTTTATAAATTTCAAATAAAATGTTATTTATTTCCTTTATAATATTAAAAATGTAGACTGTTATAAACATATTTGTATTATAGTGAATGTCTAATTATGTGGAGTCCTTTTAGATATGGTTCGAAATCTTACTTGGGGACAACGTTAGGTTTCCCCTATAAATAAAGGAGTTTTCCTTCATTGTAAAGAAAATCTATGAATCCTGAATATAATTCAAGAGAAATAAGAAGTCTTCTCTTTTCTACCTATTTTATTCTTCTCAACACTTTATCAGCACGATTGTTCTATTCTTAAAGAATTATGATAGAAGTCGGGAAAAGTGCGAAAGAGATCTTGCATAAGTTATACAATAAGGTTTTTATATCTTCTAGGTATGATATATCTTTACGTTATAATTATTTATGTGACCGATTTGAAGTTACCATCTCGAATGAGTATTTAAAGAGATTTGTCGACTTTTTGTACGTTTATTTTTAACCAATTGGAAGAGAATTTCTTAAGTTATTTACTACTAATAAATCAGTAATCTCATGTGTAGTTATAATGTACAGTCATATTAATGATCATCAAAAGAGACAAAATTACAATTGTTTTGAAGATTTGAGGTTGAGCCTCATTATGGGTAAGACAGTGTATTTAAGTTTCATTGCATTAAAAAGGTAAGGCGATGGGTTCATGTCTAATCGCACCAAGATGGGGGTAAGACATCATGTTCAAGTCTTGATGCAACGTGATATATTAAAGATGTTGAGTTCAAGTCTCATGATTTATGACCTAAAATCTCTTTATATAGATAAGACGTTGAGTTTGAGTCTCAATGCACTATATTGATGATATTTTGACTAATAAACAAAAGGTGTGCTTTTGATGAAAAGCAATCATGAACCATATTCAATTGAAAGCTTTCATTCCTTAAAGTGAATGTGATAGTCGTGCATATTATGTCTGAAAGAAGATAAGTGATTGACTAATGCAGATGAATATGGTATGAGGTACAACTATTATAATTTTATATGCACACATGTTTGTGTTCATTCACGAAGAATGAGAACTTTTAATAAATATTTAAAAAAAAAATACAAAATCATTCTCTAAAGTGAATGAGGTGTAAGTCATCATGCTAGGCGTGAAAAATATCGCAACTTTTGATTGTAGAAGTGGTATCACCAAGATTGTCTCTGGGCAGACATATATTAAAGAAAAGTTTCATATTTGATGTTTTGACTTTTATTGGATAATAATAGCGTAATTGAGGCACATTCTAATACTAATACTAATTTCAATGTTGTCTTACTTTTGCATGATTGTTTGAGACATCATGAGTCCATGATGATGAGGTGAATTATAGATAATTTGAATAGACATACATTAAAGAACCTAACAATTCTTTTAAATGTTGAATTTACTTGTATTGTAAATTATCAATGCAAGTTGATTGTGAGATCATCATCAATGAAAGTTGAGACTGAATCCCCTGCATTCTTGGAACGTACACATAGAGATATTTGTAGACCTATTCACTCACCTAGTGGGTTGTTTGGATACTTTATGGTCCTAATATATGATCCTTCTATATGGTCTCATATGTGTCTAGTGTCATCTCGCAACTTGGGGTTTGCAAAATTATTGGCACAAATAATATGGTTATAGACACAATTTCCTGATGATCAGATTAGTCGATTTAGTGATGGGATCACGACTCACCTTTAGAAGAGGTAGAGTAATTGAGAAAAAATAAATTTAAAATTTACTCTCGGAGTATTAAAGTTGAAATTTACTCATATAATAGTAATAAATTGGAATTTTACTAAAGCAAAAGGCACATGACATAGTAAACTTGAGTTTACAAGTACTAACAAATTTATTAGTTGACATGAATAATTTGGTCATCTCAAAGATGTGCATACTGAATATAGACACACATTGAAGAACTAGAAGATTATTTAAATGAATTCTTTATGTTGCTTGTTCTCGTGATAAGTTGATTGGATCAACTAAAGTTGGGACGAAATTTCTAAATTCTGAAAAGTATAAAAGGTGAATATGGTCCCGTTCACCTAGTATTTGATACGATAAAGAGATACATTTATAAGATAATCACATGTGCGTCTGTCGTCAACATGTAGTTTGACATTTGCAAAATTATGTGTGCAAAATAATTGGGTTAAGAGCACAACTTTCAAAATATGAAATCAAGATAATTCATCTTGATAATCTGATAAATATCCAAGTTGATGTGACATTAAACTCCTCAAATTGATAGTCAATCATTTCTTATGAGAACAAAGTTTTATGGTCTAAAATATAATGTATTACATACTTAAGTAGTTGTATACATAAGACGAATAAATTATGATCAAATTTTCTTTAAAATGATCTATGGTCAAGGATTAAATATTTTTCATCTGATTATTTTGATATGTAGTATATAATCAATGAATATACAATGATGCACAAAGATACATTCTCCACAAAATTGAGATATATGTTAGTTTGTCTAACATAATGGGGAGATTAGAAGCAACACAAGAGTTGTAAATACTCCTATTGAATGTCCCTTAAGGATAAAGTCTCTGACATGTATGAAGCACGATAGACTAATCAATTCTGAATAAAATAGTCCTTGAAAAAAGAGGAGGATCAAATAATCAAAATGATCATAATAAGGAGACAATATGCTCTTGGAGAGCCTACGACATAACACATTATGAAACCTCATGAGAGGGGTAGCTAATTAAAATAATGAAGTGATGAGATCTCAATAAGTTATGTCCTATTGTGTATCGACACAAATGATATATCGTTGATGATATCTTTGATACAATAGTGCACAATATGTAAAAGACTATGGTGATATAAATTCTACGACTATTACAGCATATTGGTGTAGAGATAATTATCAAGTGAAAAGTGGAATGATGCATCTTGGTAAGCGTAAGTTTATTTGACTTGCAATCTAAGCACTAGAATATGTCATACATTTAATATTAAATGTTACCACTTGATAAAATTGATATGAAATTATTCGATGGATTTAAAATCTAAAGCATATACAAGTTTTAGAAAACTTGTTTATAATTCCCATAAGGATTAAATAGATTTAAAATGCATAAATCATATACAAGTATTGTTATGCAAGTTGATGACTCGAACTGAAACTATTTGCTTAAAGAAATTGTAGTAAGGAACTTGCAGAAATCTTTGATCCTGAAAGGAAGATTCATATGAGGAGATAGAAGAAAACATATTTCGTCAAAACTTTTCTACACACATGAGCTTCCAAAAATGGGGATATCAGCATGCAACATGTTTGTTCAAGTAATACTATAGTTGATTTATCACCAAGTTTCTACCAACTACAACTTTCAAGAAGATGATGCTCAAGTTTGAAAAACAAAGATTCAAGTATGTGGATTGATGTCCTCAAGGGAGTTAATACGCGATGTACTCTTTTTCCCTCACAAGGTTTTGTTCCATTGGGTTTTCATTGTAAGCTTTTTAATGAAGCATCCATAATGCGTATTATTATATGTGTGTACTCTTTTTCCTTCATTATATTCTGTATCAAAGGAATTGATTAATGGCCTCATGTTTTCGTCTAATGCTTGCACTGTATGGAGAGATTTGAAGGAGCATTTTGATAAAAGAAATCTAACTAGGATCTATCAGTTGCATCGTGAAATATGTACTATGAGTCAGGGTACTCTTACTAATTCAGAATATTACTCTAGACTTAGAAATCTATGGGATGAACATGTCTCTTTAGTACCATTGCCTGCTTATGAATGTGACTAATACAGAGAGTATGCTGATCATATGGAGAAACAGAAGCTTATACAATTTTTGATGGGATTAAACGAAACATTTGTGCAATCTCGAATTTATATTCTGATGATTGTTCCTAGTCCTAACTTGAACCAAGCCTACAACATGATAATGCAAGATGAGAGTCAAAGAGTCTAGTCAAACATGATTTCTGCTTCAGTGATACCATTGCAACAATTAGATATTAATGAGCCTACTGCATTAGCATCTGTCCACCATAACAAATTCAAGAAGACTAATGATCTATACTGCGAGCATTTTCATATGAGAAATCACAACACCAAATATTGCTATAAGTTGGTAGGATATCCGTCTGATCACAAATATGGTAAAAGGAATTCTGTGGATAGAAATGACAGGAAATCACAGTATGGGGATGAAAGACAGAGCTCTTAAGGTGATAGGCAACAAAGGTTTGGTGGAAATAGGAGGCAACAGGCACACAATGCACAATGTGCTGATAATTCTGAGTATGGAAACAAACAACAGCAGAATCAAAACACAGGCCAATTAAATGGATTGGAGCATGTCAATGATTCTTCTTCATCTATGTTAGTGTCGTCTTTTACTCATGGTCAGTATAATCATCTCATGAGGATGCTGGAAAATGACTCTTCATCACAAGGAAGTGTAGCTAATATGGAAGGTATATCTTAGAACACTTCTTCCACATCAAGGTGTTTTTCTGCAGGTTTAGACACAGCCCCTTGGGTAGTTGATACTCGTGCTACCAATCACATGGTCTGTAGCATGAAATCCTTGCTAAATTCTTCATCTGCACCACCCTCTAACAACCAAGTACACCTTCCAAATGGTCAAACAACAGAGGTTAAACACATTGGCACAATAACACTTTTTGATAATTGTGTATTGAACAATGTGTTACATGTTCCTAAGTTCGAATATAACCTCTTGTCTATCTCTCAGCTGACCAAGGAACTTCATTGTTGTGTTTCTTTTTATCCCTCTTTTTATACCTTTCAGGTTCTGTCAACTGGAAAGGTAAGGGGGATTGGTAGAGAAAAGAAGGGCTTATATCTTCTTCTTTCTACTCAACAACATCAACCTGCTAGTGCTCTAGTTGAACACCAATATTGTTCATCATCTATTCATGCTGATAAAGCTGATACATCTATCTGGCATCTAAGATTTGGGCATGCACTAATAGTTGTTCTTTAGAAGATTCCTCTACTCAACTCCATCAATTTACCTGCAACATCTACTTTCTGTCCTGTTTGTCCTCTTTCTAGACAAACTAAAAAATTTCCGTTTCCCACAAGTACTAAGAATTCTGTACATGTTTTTGATCTCATTCACATGGATGTTTGGGGTCCCTATAAACAATGTACTTACAATGGTTACAGATATTTTCTTACTATTGTAGATGATCATTCCAGAATGACATGGATTTACTTGTTAAGATTGAAAAGTGATGTAATAATACACATTACTTCATTTCTTACTCTCATTAGGAATCAATTTTTCAGCATCTGTTAAGATTGTTAGAACTGATAATGGATTGGAATTCTTTAATTCTCAATGTCATTCACTTTTTACTTCGTTTGGTATTATACATCAAAGTACTTGTGTGCATACACCTCAGCAAAATGGTATTGCTGAGAGAAAACACAAGCACCTTCTTTAAATGGCAAGAGCCCTTAGATTCCAGGCTCATATACCCCTTAAATTTTGGGGAGGATGTGTCACTACTGCAGCATTCCTTATAAATAGACTACCCTCCACAGTTTGCTCTAACAAGTCACCTTATGAAGTGTTTCATGGACATCCTCCTAAGCTAGACCATATCAAGTGTTTGGCTGTTTATGTTATGCAACCAAACCTATGTTCACAGATAAACTGTCTTCCAAAGTCATACCTTCTGTGTTCATGGGCTACTCACCCACCCAAAAAGGATATAAACTTTACAATATCTCCTCAGACACCTTCTTCATCAACAGAGATGTTTCCTTCAGAGAACATCTCTTTCCTTTTCAACATCCAAAGTTCACTTTTTTGGCTCCAGATTCCATGCATACCTCACACACTTTCCCTGTTACCTCAGCATTTCCACATCCTATGGATGTTCCCTTGTCATCTAGTGATCACACCTTGAACATACCTTCTTCTTCTTCACTTCCATCTGTTCCTTTAATATCATCTTCTCCTCCTACTAGCACAGATCATGTCCTTGTTTCATCACCACTTCATGTCAGGAAGTCCACTAGAGCTACTAAGCCTCCCATTTGGCACACTGATTATATTACCAAATCATCTACCTCTCATCCAATTTCCAATTGTCTTTCTTATTCTGCTATGTCATCATCCTACAAAGCTTACCTCACAGCCTTTTCTTCTTCTATTACTGAGCCATCTTCTTATAATCAAGCTGCTCAAAATAAGCATTGGGTTTATGCTATGGACCAAGAGATTGCTGCACTCACTGATAATCACACTTGGGAGGTTGTAGACCTACCTGCAGGTAAAACTCCTATTGGATGTAAATGAGTGTACAAGGTAAAATACAAGGTTGATGGCTCTATAGAGAGGTATAAAGCTAGATTGGTTGCTAAGGGGTTCACTCAGCAAGAAGGGCTTGATTATCATGATACATTTTCTCCGGTGGTTAAAATGGTCACTGTACGGGCTGTTGTTTCTATTGCTGCTCAATCTAATTGGCCTTTATTTCAGATGGATGTTTATAATGCATTTCTCCAAGGTGATCTTTTCGAAGAGGTTTATATGACTTTGCCTCCAGGTTTTGGCAGCCAGGGGGAGCACAAAGTATGTAGGCTACTCAAATCCCTGTATGGCTTAAAACAAGCCAGCAGACAGTGGAATTTGAAGCTTACAACAGCTCTGGTTCAGTCTGGTTTTACACAAAGCAGGTTGGATTATTCTTTGTTTACAAAAGAGAATGAAGGAGAAATTGTTATCATACTTGTTTATGTTGATGACCTGCTAATTACTGGTAGTGACAACAAGCTGATTCAGGATGATAAACAGATTCTGAACCAGAATTTCAAAATGAAAGACCTATGGGATTTGAGGTACTTCCTTGGTATAGAATTTGCCAGATCAAGTAGAGGGATCTTGATGAATCAAAGAAGATATGCACTGGAGCTAATTTCAAAATGTGGTTTAGGGGGAGGAAATCCTACTGCAACACCACTAGAACAAAATCAAAAATTGACAAGCCTGGAGTATGATAAGGTTTTTGAGTCCACAGATGATGATGCAGAATTGGAGGACAGAAGATTATATCAAAGGCTCATAGGAAAGTTATTGTATTTGGCAATGACAAGGCCAAATATTTCCTATGCAGTATAACATCTGAGCCAGTTCATGCATGCACCTAAGAAGTCACACTATGAAGCATCCCTACATGTGGGATTGCTTATGAGTAGCAAGAAATCAAGAAAGGTGAAGGCTTATTGTGATGCTGATTGGGCGTCATGTTTGATATCAAGGAAATCTGTGACAGGTTTTGGAATTAAGTATGGAGACTCATTGATTTCATGGAAATCCAAGAAACAAAATACAGTGTCAAGAAGCTCAGCAGAAGCTGAGTATAGAAGCATGACAACAACAGTAGCAGAGTTAGTGTGGTTACAAAGTTTGCTGAAGGAACTAGGTGCTCAAGTGGAGTTACCAATGGAGTTACATTGTGATAATAAAGCAGCCTTGCAGATAGCTTCAAATCCTATGTATCATGAGAGAACCAAACACACAGAGATTGATTGCCACTTCATAAGAGAAAGATTACAAGAAGGACTGACTACAACTTCCTACATTGCTAGCAAAGAGCAATTAGCAGACATATTCACAAAGGCTTTTGGAAAACAACTGCACACTGAGATGTTATTCAAGTTAGGATTGCTGGACATTTTTCACCATCCAACTTGAGGGGGAGTGTGGAAAAGAATGACAGTTGTATTAAGTTGTTAATTAGTTTAGCTTATATACTAATTAGTTACAGATTCTGTTAGATAAAAACTTACAGTCAGTTAGTTAACTTTGTAAATGAAATAGTCGACTTGTGACATGTATATATAGACACAGTTGTATCAATTGAAAGTAATGCAGTTCCACAAAACTTCTCCAATTACTCTTTTCTCTCTCATAGTAACAGTTTCCATTGTAGCTAGGTTAATACTTTTAACACAGCAAAATGAAGCTTCTGATATTATGTCATCACTCAACTTGTTCAACTAATAAAAAAATTAAGTGGTTATTTTTCCACACCTGACTTCTTTGCAGCTCTACGTTTTGACTGCTCAGTTGAGACTGCTTGGTGCGAATACTCATCCAGTAGTTTTCCTGAGGTTGTTCTTGCTGGAAACCATGGCAATTGTGTGTCAATCCCAAAATAGTAAGTAAATGAATATTGTTCTCCTCTGTCTTTTGATATATGGCTGATTACTGACTTGCTTCCCAAACGCCCTTGGTACTTCTCTTTTGTATTATTGATCAATTTATTGGCTTCACTACCCTCATTTTATCTTGTAGTCTTAACATTTGTGCATATATTCTGTACTGGAATATTTTCTTCCCAAGGAATTAATGAGTTAATGCGCTTTTGGTGCAGCTTTTCTACTTGTTTTTCCAGTGTGCATGAAGAAAGGCCAACTGCTGAGTATGCTAGGTTGAGGAAGGAATCACTAGAAAGCGAATTTGGTCATGCACTTACTTATAAGTCGAAAAGCCTTTCATCATTATATCGTTTTGGCCCATTCATGGCTTTGTACAGAGCAGCCATTATTTCATTCTATGTGTTGAAGCTAACCATTTTGCGCTTATTTGTCCATGACTTAAGAAGATGTGCTGTTAAGGTATATTCAGTTCTCCAATGAAGTTCTATCTGAAAGGTTTGATTTTTTACTGTAGGTGTTGTATAAACATATTGACAGATGACACTGTGCTGTCTATTCGGTCTATTGCATACAATGGGTCAGATATTTTTCACTGCAGGTGTTCTATAGGCATTTTGACAGAATACCAAGAATGAATCAGGAAATAGATTTTTCAGCTTCAGAGCATGAAAGCTGTGAAATGACTTACATTTTTGTTCATTGTTTTCTAACATCTTGCTATGATAAAATGGAAAAGTTGAGGAAAGGAAAACCTCTAATTCTTCTTTTTTTAAGGGTACTTGAACTAACTTTGTATGCTTTAACCATACTACTTTAGTTATCCCAAGTAACAGTTAGTGTGCCTCGAAACACGCTTTCCTTATTGATGTGACAGAAAAAAAATAAAGGAATAGAGAAGGAGAAAATGGGCAACACTGTATTTGAATATATTTCTTTGATAGTATATGTGTTAAATTTACTCGGAATACCTTCATTTAGGTATTTACTGTTGGGAATAAATCCGTAACAGAAATAATATTTGCGATAATAAAGGCAATAAATGCGGAACACAACAATATGGTTAATCAACGAGAATAAAAGAGAAATAATGACACCAAGATTTTACGTGGAAACCCTCCTAAATAAGGGAAAAAACCACGACCCGAGAGGAGCAACGAATATCACTATAGTAAGGATTTTACACTTGTAGATTCGAGCAAAACTCCAAAGATCACTACACACTCAAAAGAAATAACCCTCTTTTGATTTTTCCACCTCACTATAATATCGCTCACACTCTCTATTTTTCCTCACAGATTATTTTCCTCTGTGGTGCCTCACTCTTCTTTTCTCTCCTTTGTAATTTCCTTTTGGTGTACATAGAATGAAGAATTGTCCTCCCTTTTATAGAGAACAAATACACTACCCTCCAAATGTGCTACAGAAGAAAAAATAATTTTTTCTTCTTCATAGCTTACCAACTCTTGCCAAACTTTGACATTAAAGAAAGAACAATTTTTTCTTTACCAACTCTACCAAACTTTGAAATTGAAGAAAAAAAAAATTTTTTCTTTACCAACTCTGCCAAACTTTGAAATTGGCAGAAAACAATTCAAAGTTTGGTACATGGGATGGACCCCACAATCTCCCCCTCCAGACCCATTCACCTGAAGGAGGTAGCTCTAGGTTTCTAGCTTGAGTGCATGCCGACAAGTTCTTTGCATAGCTCAAACTTGTCTCTTGATACCGCCTTGGTCAGCATATCTGAAGGGTTTTCACTAGTAGGGATCTTCATGACCTGCATAGATCCGTCCTCTATCTTTTCACGAATCCAGTGATATCTCACGTCGATATGCTTCGTTCTTGCATGATACATGGTGTTCTTGCTCAAGTCTATTGCACGCTGACTGTCACAATAGATGACATACTCCTTCTGATGCAATCCAAGTTCTTGAAGAAATCGTTTCAGCCATACCATCTCTTTGCCAGCTTCAGTAGCTGCAATATATTCTGCCTCAGTTGTAGAGAGTGCGACACACTTCTGCAACTTTGACTGCCATGATATAGCTTCCCCTGAAAATGTAAACAAATATCCAGTAGTAGATTTTCTATTATCGAGGTCACCTGCCATATCAGCATCAGTATAGCCCTTCAAGATTGGATCAGATCCTTCAAAACACAAGCAGTCTCTTGTGGTACCTCTTAGGTACCTGAGTATCCACTTAACTGCCTCCCAGTGTTCTTTTCCAGGATCTTCAAGGAATCTGCTAACAACACCAACTGCATGAGCAATATCAGGTCTTGTACACACCATCGCATACATCAAACTCCCCACTGCTGAAGAATAAGGAACTTTAGCCATTCCCTCTTTCTCCTCTTTTGTTGTAGGACACATCTGTTTGCTCAACTTCAGATGACTCGCAAGAGGCGTGCTAACAGGTTTAGCACTCTTCATGTTGAAGCGTTCTAGTACACGTTCAATGTACTTCTCTTGAGATAGCCACAACTTTCTTTTGTTCGTTCTCGAACAATCTTCATCCCTAGAATTTGTTGTGCTGGGCCCAAGTCTTTCATGTCAAATGACTTGGACAAATCTTTCTTCAACTTTGCAATCAGCTCTTTGTCTTGTCCTACAATTAACATGTCATCCACATACAACAACAAAATAATAAAATTGTTGTCAGAAAATCTTTTGAAGTATACACATGGATCAGAATAGGTCTTTGTGTACGTTTGACTTTTCATGAAAGAGTCAAACTTTTTGTACCATTGCCTTGGAGCCTGTTTCAACCCATAAAGACTCTTATTCAATTTGCACACCATGTGTTTCTTTCCAGATACTTCAAATCCCTCTGGTTGCTCCATATAAATCTCTTCTTCCAAATCTCCGTGAAGAAATGCAGTTTTCACGTCCAATTGCTCCACTTCAAGATCTAGACTAGCTGCTATGCTCAAAATAGTTCGAATAGAAGTCATTTTGACAACAGGTGAAAAAATTTCATCAAAATCAATACCTTTCTTTTGTTCGAAGCCTTTTACAACCAATCGAGCTTTGTACCTGACCAACTTGCCATTTCCATCTTTCTTGAGTTTAAAGACCCACTTGCACTTAAGCGGTCTTTTGCCTTTTGGAAGTTCAACTAGCTGGTATGTGCCATTTTTCTGTAGAGATCCCATCTCTTCGTGCATGGCTTTCATCCATTGGCTCTTTTCTGGATGAGACAACACCTCCTTAAGACTTTCTGGCTCACCTTCATCATTGATGAGGACATACTCTGAGGAAGGGTATTTGGTTGATTCTACCCTTTGTCTTTCTGATCTCCTCAGAGGTTGAGATTGTTCTTCTTCTTCTGGGTACTCCATTTGCTCGGTATTATCACCGAGTTGCTCCCCCTGCTCAACAATCTCATCAGGTTGCTCTTCATGCTCAGCAACTTCATCAATCGTACTTTCTGCACTTATGGGATGGTTAGAAGAAGAGGGAATGGTAACAAGATTAGGGACTATACCATTCTTTTTCTTGGCCTTCTCGGATAGATCATCAGCAGTTCCAACTTCACTTTCTCGAAAGATTACATCTCTGCTTCTGATGACCTTCTTCTTTACAAGATCCCATAGTCTGTACCCGAACTCTTCATCTCCATATCCGATGAATATGCAGGGAACTGATTTATCATCTAGCTTGGTTCTCTGCTCCTTCGGTACATGTGCAAAAGCTTTGCAACCGAACACCTTTAGGTGCGAGTAAGACATCTCTTTGTTGGTCCAAACTCTCTCCGGAATGTCAAACTCCAACGGAACTGATGGACTACGATTGATAAGATAACACGCTGTCCGGACTGCTTCACCCCAGAATGTCTTAGGTAATTTAGCCATTCTGAGCATACTTCTCACCTTCTCAACAATGGTGCGATTCATTCTTTCAGCTACACCATTGTGTTGTGGGGTTCCAGGAACTGTCTTTTCATGTCTGATTCCATGGTTTGAACAGTACTCTTCAAATTCTTTGAAGTGTACTCACCTCCATTGTCGGTTCGGAGACGTTTTAGCTTCTGACCTGTCTCTCTTTCTACCAGAGCATGAAATTTTTGAAATACTTGAAACACCTGATCTTTGGTTCTCAAGATATAAACCCACAATTTTCGAGAAGCATCATCAATAAAGGTAACAAAGTATTTATTACCTCCTATCGATTTTATCTCTATTGGACCACAAACATCAGAATATACCAAATCAAGTATATTCGACTTTCTTTCAGATGATGTCTGAAATGAGACTCTATGTTGTTTACCAAATAAGCAGTAGTTACAAGGTTTTATTGTTGTACCTTTGGCAATAGAGATGAGTGATTTTTTGGAAAGAATTTGCAATCCTTTCTCGCTCATATGACCCATTCTTTTATGCCATAAATCTGCAGAATTTTCTTCGTGAGCCGCATTTAATTCCCCTTGGCATATTTCTGCATTTGTCCTGTACAACGTGCCACGAGCAACTCCTTTTGCAATCACCAATGCCCCTTTGGTGAGTCTCCATTTTTGATTTGCAAAGTAGTTCTCATATCCATCTCGGTCCAAAGCAACTCCCGAGATCAAGTTCATCCGCAAATCAGGTACGTGGCGCACATCTTTCAACACTAATGTGCATCCAACATTTGTTTTTAAGCAAATGTCTCCGATCCCCGCAATCTTTGAGTAACTTGTGTTACCCATTTTCACATTGCCAAAATCACCAGCTACATATCTGCAAAAAAGATCTCTTACCGGTGTGGCATGGTAAGATGCTGCTGTGTCGACCACCCATTCCGACTCTACACCTGCCAAGTGCATGCATTCTTCTTCCTCATTTATGAAGAGAACAACATTGTCATTATTTTGCACCATGGCAGCTGTGTTGTCATCATTCTTCTGGCCGCTGCTTTCCCCTTTGCCCCTTTTTAGATTTGGACAATCTCTTTTGAAGTGTCCTGGTTGATCGCAATTGTAGCAATTTCTGGCCTTTGATTTTGATCGGACTTTGGACTTTCCACGGGCTCCGGATCTACCATAGTTACTTGAGCTCCTTTGGTAACTTCTGCCTCTACTTTCCGTGATGAGAGTCTGTCCGTGATTTTCAGGCCTTTTTCTCATCTTTTCATTAAGCAAAAGGGCTGATGTGACATCCTTCAACTCAATAGAGTCCTTACCATGTAAAATGGTTGTTGCTAAAGTATCGTAGGAAGATGGCAACGAGTTTAGGAGCACTATGGCTTTATCTTCATCCTCGATCTTTACTCCGAGGTTTGCTAGCTGCGTGATTAGTCTATTAAGTACATTTAAATGAGACAAAAAATTTGTACCTTCACCCATATGTAGCGCATATAACTGCTTCTTTAGGTACAATTTATTTGTCAGCGTTTTGGACATGTATAGATTTTCTAACTTTGTCCAAATGCCACATGCACTCTCTTCATCGATGATGTTATTAACTACATCATCTGTTAAGTGCAATCTGATTGCACTGGCAGCCTTTTCATCCATTTCTTCCCAATCCTCAAGTTTCATGGATTCGGGCTTTTTGGATTTGCCGCCTAGTGCCTTGTGCAAACCCTGTTGGATGAGCAAGTCTCTCATCCTTCTCTGCCACATTGAAAAACCGCTATCACCGTTGAATTTTTCTACCTCGTACTTTACTCCAGACATTTTTTTTTCAACTGAGTATAGTACAATAAGCTGCAAAAATATTTCTGTAAATGGGCAGAACCTGTGCTCTGATACCAATTGTTGGGAATAAATCCGTAACAGAAATAATATTTGCGATAATAAAGGCAATAAATGCGGAACACAACAATACGGTTAATCAACGAGAATAAAAGAGAAATAATGACACCAAGATTTTACGTGGAAACCCTCCTAAATAAGGGAAAAAACCACGACCCGAGAGGAGCAACGAATATCACTATAGTAAGGATTTTACACTTGTAGATCCGAGCAAAACTCCAAAGATCACTACACACTCAAAAGAAATAACCCTCTTTTGATTTTTCCACCTCACTATAATATCGCTCACACTCTCTATTTTTCCTCACAGATTATTTTCCTCTGTGATGCCTCACTCTTCTTTTCTCTCCTTTGTAATTTCCTTTTGGTGTACATGAAGAATTGTCCTCCCTTTTATAGAGAACAAATACACTACCCTCCAAATGTGCTACAGAAGAAAAAACAATTTTTTCTTCTTCATAGCTTACCAACTTTTGCCAAACTTTGACATTAAAGAAAGAACAATTTTTTCTTTACCAACTCTACCAAACTTTGAAATTGAAGAAAAAAACAATTTTTTCTTTACCAACTCTGCCAAACTTTGAAATTGGCAAAAAACAATTCAAAGTTTGGTACATGGGGATGGACCCCACATTTACTTATTATAGTGATTTGAATGGGAGCTTTCCAATGCATTTTTGTCAAGCAATCACCTGTTGCTGAATTAAGTATTAAGTATTAAGATATGCTTTCCTGCAATTATTCTGAGTTTGTTGACACCTATACATCTGTGAATCGTACAATTGCTGCTCCTTAAAGAGTCCGGCTGTTAAAAAATACCGTCTTCATTATTGTTCATCAGGTAATCTTTAAGGTGGGAGCTCTTTGTTTTGGTGAGATTTTGTGACAATCTTTTGCTGATTGTTGTACTCACATATTGCCCCTTTTGCCATGTACTTATACGTTAGTTTCTCTTTTTGGTATCAATTAATTTGTCTATTCTTTTGTGTTGTATCTTGTGGATTTCCGGATCATCCTGTATGCATGCAAATCGTGATTTGCTCATACATCCTTGAAGATACATAGGACAATGGAGTTGAGTTAGGATAACTTATTCTTGGATGATGTGTCACTAATTCACAGCACATATAAAATATATTCGAAGTTGTAGTTTCTGGCACTCTGACCTTATTTAAGCTTCCACTTACAATTTCACAATGCAAGTAGAATGGAGTTTCCTTGACTACCATGGTGTCAATATGCCTAGGGTAACCACATGTTGAATATATTTCAGAGTGAAATGTTGATTTTTGTATATTAATAAACATCTACCATGATGTAATAGTGGTATTTTCATGTGTTCTGAATGGTACCACACTTAAAACTTTCATCCTGCAATGTACAGTTTTAATTAGTGATCTTTTGTAAAAGCTACAAGTCCGCTTCATTATGTTTTTCTAGACATGATTTTGGTTGTTTTTGCGACAATTCTCTTTGTGTCTGCCTCTTGCTATTAAGTTTCTCTATTTCTTCCTTTCAACCAATTTGCTTTCTTCTTTGTAGCCGTTTTCCCACTAAAATAAATTTTGTACAGTCTATGAGAGCTATATATTCTCTTTGTTTGGAGTCAATACTCTTTTCTCAAAGGTCCAGTTATGTTGACAATATTACCATTTATGAATATGCAATGCTCATAAATTGACTTCATGATCTTTTTCTTGTATAGGATTCATCTGTATTGACATAGCTGGGTGGCCTGACATGCGTTTGCCATCCTTTATACTTTATCCTAGAGGGACAGAACTTACTGTTCGGGGATTACTTGGGCCCGCCTTGATCTTAGCAAGTAAAAAATGTTATTTCTTTTTTTTGAATGCATCTTATTTTGCTTATTGCTCGAAGCTCACTAGGTATTTATGCTTGCTTACAATTTCATTTATTTATTTTCAAATATAAATAAAGCTTTGACATTTTCTATTTCCACATAGTATAAGTATTTCTGTTTGAACGTTTGAAGTTTATATTCGACTTTTTCCAGGGTTGTATTTTGTGTTTTAGATATTTCTCTTGTTTTTATAATAATTTAAGATTCAGTATAGCACCTGCTGATAGTAAACAACTCTCTTCTTTTGTGTATTATGTCTTTGGTCAGAAAGAGAAATTTCAGATATTTACAAGGAAAAAAGACTGTGTGGAGTCTTATTTTTCATTGCTAAGGAGAAAACATAATATTCTTGCTACTCTATTTCTAGGAATATCACAGCTAATTGACTATAACCTTATAAGAAGTTGTTCTTGATAATTTTGAGAAGACATGCATGGGATATTTATGGATTTGCCCCAACACTAGCACATTTCCTTCGATGGCATGGACTGCAATTTGGTGGCACTTCATCTCAATTGCATTAGACCATAAAACCTTTTGATTTGTGTACTGAAGTTTGTAATTATGACCAAAGGGTACACAAGATATTCTTGGCATATGGTGCTAAAAGCTAAAATTACTTTTGTGCTTTACGGGCCATCTCCATCTAGTATATTTCTACTTTTTTTTTGAATTTTTTTCCTCAGATTCCTTTTCAGTTCTATTTCACAACTGAACTTCATGGATGGTATCGTTATTGTACTGTTTCCTCACTTCTTGACAAAGACTTAACTGTTTCTTTTAGTTTTCTCCGGGGCTTGCAGAAAAATACTTATTGTTCTTCATCCTTTCAATAAATTTACAATTCCAGTTATGCTCCTCTTTAACTTTAACTAAATTTTCAGTTTCTTTTCCCTTTCATCTTCTTTTTTGTTTTTCAAGTTCTCTTCAAATTTTAGTCATTATCCGGATATTTCTACTGAAGTGTTGGTGCACTGGATAGGCTTTTGGAAATCAGATTGATTGAAAAATAAAAAACCATTCAACAGACCTATAAGTTTTCTAGCTGAATCTTTATTTTCTTTAAGGGCGTTTCAAAAGAAGTTATATATAGATTTCTATTGTAGCTTTTAGTCACGTCTTCGAATTTTAATGTGAAAAAGACTTCTTTCTCTGAATAGGTACATTTCTTTGCTAATTAGATTGCTAAGATACTGATAAATTTAATTGAATCTGCTACGTCACAGATCTCAGTCATTGTTGATGGGTTGTTGGATGCCTTTCTGCTTCACATCTAAGAGGTTGTAGTTTATGGAGTCTTGAACACTGCTACTTATAAAATCAGTATAGCAATTTAGTTTGTGTTACTCATCGTAGAATATTACTGTATTTATTATGTTCAAATATATAAGAGAAGTTTGGAAGCATACGGGTCAATATATGGAAATATGTCCTTAAACTAACTCTTCAAAAGGCGAAGAGTAACACTTAAAAAATAAAAGGAGACATGAACATTGAGATTTAAGGTGGGTCTTTCTTTGCTTTAAATATGAATGTAAGTTTTTCTTCAAAGAAATTGCTTTCTCTTAGACTTACTTATATTTCCATTTCCTTTTAAAACATATTTATTTCCATTAAATTTATTTGAAGTTGAAGTATCCTTTGGTGTAAAGTATAATTCATTAGCATTTTTATTTATTCTCACAAAGATACTGAATGTTTTATATCCTGGTCAATCCCAACTTGCTAGATCCAATAAATAAAATGGAAAAGGTTTAGTTGTATAACTCAAGTGGTTGAAATTGTTTGTTTATTTATAATTGAGAGATACATTAATTTATTTACTCTGCTCAAGTCTCAACTACATACAACTAGAAAAGAAGTCATTTGTTAGAACCTGGTCCTCCCAAAAAGACCAAACGACCAAAATCATTTTCGCCAGTTCGTTTATCACTCACTTGGTAGAGCGCACTGGCATCTTCAAACTTTGACAAAGGACCAGCATCTGCAGTTTCCCCAGCAGAATTGATGACGGCAATTTTTCTACAATATGCATCGACGGAGGTGTCCAGTTGAGGGAATTGTCCTGTACCCATTGGAGGGAAAGTAGGTCCTAAACTAAATGCCTCTCCACCCCATGCCGCCTTCGATGCAAAATTCTTTAATCCCCCAAACAGTTCTGCTGGCCAATAACCAATCTGTGTAGCATCAGAACCATAACGTAGCCACCAATTTCCATTTATCAAGTCCTGAAAATGAAAAATTCATCCAAAATTATCAAAATGTTCATATATTGATTAATTATGTTTGTATGTATGTACATACCTTTTGAATATAAAACCTCTCCTCGAATATATCTCCATCTTTGGAAACATGTGGGAATATATGGTCCAGGGGTAGTTGTGTATTCACTATTATGAATCCTTTGCAACGTGTGTTGAAGCATTGAGTTGTGCCAGACTGTTTGATTGATTGATTGATTAGTTAACCAATTATATATGAGTAACATAATATAATATTAATACTTAATGAACCTTACTTTGAATAATACGAAAAATCGTGCACGAGCATCACCATAAAGAATTGGATCCACCTACATCAATTAATGTCAATTCTTGCTACTACTCTCTATGGAGATTGAAAATGATTGATTTTAATTTGATTAAATAAACTTACACGCCAACCAGCTTGTATTTGGTCACGACCATTTAGTAACTTCACAACCGATGCACTCCATTGGTTATTTTGAACCTTTGGAGCGTAAATGCTCATCCACGCACCAGCTCCCGTAAACTTATTATTTTGGTTATCTGATGTTTCTTCTAGAGCAAACTGAAATAAGATAACAATTATATATGTGAATCACTAGGATAATCAAAGCAATTAGTACAAGGATCGAGGTAACTTACGTGATAGATGCCTTTAGCATAACTAGCATTAAATCGACCCGCATTTTGTTCTCTAATGAGATCTTCTTTCGTAGTTCTTCTTATAGGAACTGTTCCCTTTGGACAACCTCCATCTTTTAATACATTGGGGGTGTTTCTCAATGTTGAGGGTTCTTCGTCTTTTTTTGTTAGAGAAAAAGTTGGTTTCATCTGCATAACAAAATTTCAAGCAGACATTTTTACTTTCATAATTCAAAAAATAATAATGAAGTATGTTTAAATAGATGTATAGTATGTACACATACCTGAGGATCATAAGTATGGTTTTTTAGCAATGGATGATCAAATGCCGGCTGTTGATAGAAATCTACGCAATCATAAATATCTCCATATTCGGTCTACAAAATGATTGTATGTAGTGTTTGTTATTAATTAATTTATTACAAGTATATATCAAAATAATAATTAATTTTTATATATAATTGAAAGAAAAAAAATAGGTACTAACCTTAATTGTTTTGACTGCTGGCTTATTTAAAAGCTGTAATTTCTCTCCAATGCTTCATCTTCTTGCTTAGTTAAGCCCTCAACTTTATCATAATTAAGAAAAAACATAAGAAATGATACAACTTTTAGATGCATCCGTGTGATCTTCATCCTATCAAAATTAAGAATTATACAAATAAATTAATTATTTAACTTATACTCTAAAGAAAGAAGAGGAGAAGAACCTTTATATAAGAATCGCAAAGGCATTTCATTACGGTAATTTGATTTTCCTTAATTAATAATTAAATTGATTGATTCTTTTCATTGATTTTGTAACCGTAATTTTGATTGATTTTGTAACCGTAATTTTGATTGATTTGGTAACCGTGGTTTAACCTTATTCTTCTCATTGATTTTCCTTAATAAATTATATTGATTCCTCTAATTATTCTACCTGTAAATTAATTCATCATATGGGATTTCCTCATTGTTCTTACTTATATGTGGAAACTTGTCTCTTTCCTAAAAATAAAAAATTAGCTAGTGGAAAGAGAATAAAATGAATTTAATCTCTAATTAACTCTAAAAATACATTGTAAATGTGCCTAAATTCTATAGCAATGTTTGTATTCATAGATAAAAGTCGATAAAAATTTTAGCACTTCTTATTAATGTATATTTTTTATTGTCACTAAAAACTATTTTTATTGTATAGTGGTATAATGGAAAAAACATATATAAATATCTATATTGATCACTTGATAAGAAACAAACAAAATGAAGCTAAAAGATTTTATTATAAGTTTATTTTATGCCTTTTTGGGCTAAGAACAATGTTTGGATAATTAATAAGATCATTATATGTGGTACATCGTTTCATTAAATCTTTCCAAATTATACTCTAACCGCAAAAATAAAGGAAAGAAAAACATAGACAGGATAAATATGTTTGGTATATTTGTATAAGGTAATTACTTCCAATATAATTTTTAGAATATAAAAGTAAACTTCATATTGTTTTTCATGATTTAAGATCTCGTTTATTTTTATCAAGATTGATATGTCTGAATTCGAATAAAAAAGATCAAAATGTTTGGTTTAATTATATATTTAAACATTAAGATTTATTTTATTAAAAAAATGAGTGATTAAAATTGTTTGCTTTAGATTTCTGAGTATAGTTTATTTGTAGTTTTTTTTATGTAATAAATAAATTCAAAAAATAATTAGCCATAATATCAATATATTTGGGGGAAATCTCATTTAATAAAAACAAAATATTATTTGATATAAATAAAATATTCAGAAGATATGAATAAATATTACATTTTTGATAATATTTTAGAACTACCAGATTTCAAATGAAAATTATATACAAAGTAACAATGTAATCATATACAAAATGTAAAAATTTTAAATGTTATTATAATGAAAAATTACCCAACAAAATTACAACCTGTCCATTTTAAATGCTCATAGATACGAGAATTAGAATTACTAACTGCAAAGCAAATCAGTTTATATTTTATGTCCAAAAAGTAGAAAAATAATTCAGAATGAAAGTATTTCCTCTTCTTTGAATTAGCTGATGCAATTCCAATTATATTATACAAGACCAAATTTGATCTGAAACACATTTTGACTCGAAGCGTAAATTCTTCACACAGTTCATTTATAAAATGTAGTTTTTTAATAATAATTGTGAAAATTACCGTTCAGAACAAACGAAAATTACGTCTTTAATTATTTAACAACACAGAATTCCTAGTCTAGTCACTTTTGCTCACAGCTAGTAACTAGTTAAAATTTGAATAAAACTCTTATCTTTAGAGATAAATGTCAAAAACACACCTGAACTATTGAGAGTGCGAGTTTCATACCTAAACAATCATTTTTTTAGTTTGAGAAACACACCTATCTCGTTTATATCACTCTCATCATGGTGGGTGTACAATACACACTCTCTTTTATTTTAAAGAATTTTCACATCACACTCATATGACACATTCAACCTTGACAAAAATTAAATAAATTATTAATAGCAGTTAAAATAAAAATTAAAAAATTATTATCCAAAAATATAATATATTTTTTATAAAATAAAATGTAAAATATTTTTCTTACCCCACTCCTTCACTTCCTCTCACCCCCACCCTTAGACATTTTTTAAAGTTTTTTTTTGTTTGAATTTCTTTTATAAAAGTATTTAATATTTTTACTTCATCTCCTCCCCTCCCCCTTAAATACTAATTTAGATATTATTTTGTTTCTTTAAAAAAAAAAAATCCGCCCCACATAACGCTCCGTTTCCAAATTTTATTTTTATCATTGTTAGATATATACATATCGAAAATATTTTTTACTTGCTATCGTAAGATTTTTTTTTAATTGTTTGTGTTTATTTATGTTATACTCGGTAACTAATAAAATTGTGTTCTCTAAAAATGTATGTGCGTACATATCCAACAGAAAATGATAAAAATGTTAAAAAAAAAAAATTAAGAAAAATGTTTTTTATTTTTATTTTTACCGATAGTAATATTTAAATTTTTAATTTATAATTAATATTAATAATTTATTATTTAATTATCGTGAAGGTGGACATTTAATCCATATGGAATGTCATGTGTCCAGATTTTTTCAAATAAAAGTCAGGGTGCATTTTACACACACTACTGAGATATGAAACTTATACTCTCAATAGTTTATATATGAAACTAAAAGTGTGTTTGGTATAAAGGAAAACATTTTCTGGAAAATGTTTTCCAATTTTCCCATGTTTGGTTGGAACAAAAGTTTTAGAAAATATTTTTCAAATCAACTCATTTTCCTCAAAATTAAGGAAAATGACTTCCCTTCAAAAATTAAGGAAAACATTTTCCAAAACTCTCCTCAAATTTCAAATTACATTTTTTTTTGGGAAAAATATCAATTTAAAAAAAATATTTTCAATTTCAAATTTTATTTTTTCCACCCGATCCCTGACCCCACCGGCCACCCCACCCCAACCCCAACCCCAACCCCTCCCAAAAAAAATTAATTTTGCTTTTTAAAAAATATTTTCAACTTCAAATTTTTATTTTTAAACTCCTACCCCCACCCACCCCCAACCCCCAAAAAAAATTAATTTTGCTTTTTAAAAATATTATCAACTTCAAAATTTTTACTTTTTCACTCCTCCCCCTCCCCCTCGCCCCTCCCCCTCCCCCCGCTCCACCCACTACCCCCCCAACCCCAACCCTACTACCACCCAAAAAAAAAATTGATTTAAAAAATATTTTCAATTTCATAAATTACTTTTTAATCTAGTAAAAATAAAAGATGTCTCTCAAAAACATTTTTCATTCATAAATCAACACTAAAAATCATTTTCGGAATATATTTTTTACTCACCAACCAAACATGAGAAAATAAGTCCAAAATCTACTTGTTTTCCAGGAAAACATTTTTCAGGAAAACATTTTCCATGGAAAACTGTCGCGCCCCATTTTCTCTCGAAAACGGATTTTATCGCGACCTAACAACTCTTTTGGGATTTTGGAGTTTGAGGAGTCGCCACCTAACGAATTAAGGCGCGTTAGGGCACCTATCTAGCCGAACTAAGTCTAGCTAAGGTCAACGAGCCAGAGATCAGGGTAAGGGTTCAAATTACCTCGAGGGGAAGGTGTTAGGCATCCCTCAAGGTCCACAAATGTGGGTCCCGGCCGTATCTCATGCAATTTATGTGGGGGTTACAAGTATCAATTAAGGTCACTTCATTTATTAGTTAATTAACTAGCATGCTTGCTAAGTGATGACTATTTTATTAATTATTAATTTAAACATGCAAGGCTTAGGTTATAGCAATATTAAACGATTAAGATAAGTTTTATCTATTTTAACATGCGAGACTATGTGATATAACAAGTCGACCCAATAGCGTATATTATTATTTTAATTAATATTTAAACATGCGAGTCTAAATGACAATAAAATATATATACTAAGCATTTTAAATAAAAGATAAGCAAGAGGATAGAAAGGGTACAAATAAATAAGCAAACAAAATTTATTGTTTTATTTTAAGCTACCCCAAATGAATAAAATTAGACGAACAAATAAAGGGATGAAAGGAAAGGGAGACTCTAGGAGACTTTTTGGATTAGCACTCGACTTTCTTTTATTTTTCTGATAGGCTGCCGTATAGGGATAGACAAAATCAATGTTTGTCTTTCAAGCCTGAGTCGATGTCATCATCTCCATAGGGCCAACTACCCCTACCCAACCACCGCATGCATTTCGTACCTAAAAGGTGCCTAATCGTCCCAACTTGATTGTCCAAGAGGCATTGGACTCTTAAAGGGTAGGTTTAGACAAAAATAAAATATAAGGCCCTCCTAGACAACAAGTCAAACAAACAAGGCAAACAAGACGGTCATTTTAGCAATACAAGTCTCAATTTGGCCTCTAAAAATCAATTAGGCATGCTTGCAAACAACACATAATTGTGAAAGATTTCATGCTAAGTGTGTGAACATACAAAGTTATAAAATTATAAATAAACAATTTAATTATGAGAGGACAAATATGATAGCATGGATGCAAATTTTAGTATTGAACTAATTTTAGGGTGAGCAAGAATTAGATATATTTTATTTTATTTTCAAGTAGCAAAGGAATGCGATCTCACATGCATATGTATTTTAAAATAACAGGAAAAAAAAAATTAACTATCAATGCAAAAATATAACATAGGACAACAGATTTATTATTTTATTTGGCAGAAAATTTATTTTAAGAACAACAAAAGATTTATAATTGATGCCAAAAATTAATCTAAGTGACTAGTTTATTTTAATGCAGAAAAATTATATTTATTTATTTATTGATGGATTTATAGATTGGTTATTCATGTTTTAAAAAATATATGTTTTTAGGCAGAAAATATTACAATGCAGAAATTAATTAGTAGCAAATTTTAGATGCAAAAGAAGTTAATTAAAATGCAGAAAAAAATTAATTATTATTATTTATTTTTTGCAGATTTTTTCTAGGCAAATTAGTATGACAATTTTTTTTTTTAAAAAAACACAAAATAATAAAGTATACAGATTCTTTTTTTTTTTTTTTTTTTTTACATAGAGTTGAAAATATTGACAGATTATCTAGTTTTAAAACATGCTAAAAATTATTAGAGAGTGACTTTAAGGCACAAGCTTATTTAATTAAATCCTATAGGCATGGTTTCTAATGACAAACCAAATTGATGAATACTTACGGGCACTTTATGCAAATATTTAGTTCAAATCAATAGGCATGAATTCTAGATGTAGGAATGACATTAAAAACAAATTAATAACAAAAGGTTGATTTTATTCATTAGTATTACCATCTAAAGGATATGCGGAACGACAATTAATTAATATTGATACCAAATTAGTTTCAAGCACTAAATAGACAAGATTAATCAAGTAATAGAAACTTTTTATCATTATTATTTGACTTAGATCTACCTTGATTAATCAAATAAGACTTTGCAACAAAGTGACAAGTAACACATAATACCCCTCCCCTTATGTGATTCCCCAAATTTATTTCATATATGAGAGTGCTTTAGAGGTATACAAATATTACAAAAAAAATTCAAATAAACAAATAAGAAATATAGATTCAATTACATAAATTAAACAAGGTAATCTTCTTTCATGGATAATCTTCAACTTGAACTTCAAGTTTGAAACCTATCAAAGCAATCAAATAGCTACACAAATAATCATATTTATTTAGACAAGATGAGACACACATGCAATTATTTAACAACTTATAAATATCGAAAGAAATAGAACAATGAGCTTACACCAATGTATGAATACAAAAATAATGTAAATGCTAATTAAGAATACTAACCGGTTAAGCAGAGAAGGAATGGTAGCAATGAAAAAGAATTGATCCAACTTTTACTCTAACAAAGCAAAGTAGCCAAGTAGCATTTGAAAGTTGCCGGAAACTTATTTTGTTTAAGAGTAACAATAATATGAATAGTAAGAGAATGAGAGAGTTAATAAAATATAGTTCTTGTGTTAGGAGAGAATGAATGTGTTAGTGAGAACTTGAGAGAGAAGTGAGTGAATGACGAGTCCTTGTGATGATAATCCGTGAATAAACAAATGAGAGAAGGATCTACTTATATAGCAAAGAGGGGGGGAGAACACATAAGGAAAGGAATAAATTAGAATAAATTAGGAGCAATAATTCTTTTACCATAAATAAATAAGAGCCAAAACAATATTATTCTACCATTTATAAACAAGTAAGAAATCAGTCAATTTACAAATAAGGAAAAAAGATCAATTAAACTTATTTTTTTTATTTTAAGAGAACCAAATAGGATTATTTAAAAAATATTTCGTTACCAAAATTAAACTAGTAAGAATAAATATTTCCCCTTAACTAAAGAAGAGCCAAAATCAGATTTTAAATTATTATTATGTTACCAAATATAAACAAATAAGAATAAATTAGGAAGAGTAATATATTATTTAAATAAAGGAGAGTCAAATCAAAGTTATTATTTTTCTAAAATAACCAAGTAAGAAATCAGTCAAATTCCAAATAAGAAAAAGGGATCAATTAATATTATTTACTTAAATAATAAAAAAACATGGAATCATTAAACAAATATTTTCCAAATGAATAAATATCTTTTTCCCAAAATAAACAAGTATGAAATCTGTTAAATTCTAATTAACCAAGAAATTCAAATACGGATAGTCACTATTAAGGTATACAGAAGAGCATGAGTATATTGCAAAAGCAATCGATAATACACTAACCCAAGTTACGGAGAACAACACATCTATGGCATGGATGTGCACCTAAAAGACATAAACAGACAAATATAAAAAGAAAGAGATTTCCAAATTTCCCCAATTAAGCGATATTTGACTAATTTTCCATAAATAAACAAGTAATAACTCTTCTAAGTCAAATGAGGTAGCAATATTTAATTAGTTAGCATGTCAAATTACCACAATTAAGGAAAATTTAAATAATAAGTCATCAATCCACTCTCGTAGTGAAACAACTAACAATCTGGCTAAAATTAATGATAAGAAATAATCGACTATACTAGAATTAAGCATTACAATTCATTCAAAACCAAACATTATGCACAACATGTCGGTAGACTATATTTAAGTTTATACGTAGCAATAGTACAATAGTGAGCGAGACATGATTAACAGAGTAGAACACAAGTACCCGTTTTAACAAAGTAATCAAAACGATAGTAGGCCAATTTAGGGGTGAGACGTGGTTATTTCTCAATAGCATATTGAGCCATATTAATCTTATATCGAGACTTACGATGACTTGGTGATTTTCCGCATCAAGTAAACAAGCATAAAACTTCTATAAAAAAAAATAATTCAAGAAAAGATCGGAAATGAACGATTAAGGAAAATGGAGGAGATGAACGATAATTAAAAGAAAAATGACAAACCTTGACGGATCTGTACCGATAGATCCGCCTTTTCCTTGAGCTTGCTATATTATTTTCCCGCTGGAGTACGCTTGATCGGAGCTGGTTCTCGAGCTGATGCTGTCCGCTTCCCTTGCTGTCCAGTTGCTGTTGTTGCTGATCGCCTGCTGCCCGGAGTTTTGTTACAGGTGTCTCACCGGTTGCAGGCTGCTGGTGGCTGTTTGCTGCTGCTGGTCGCCGGCTGCTTCTGCTGAGCTCGCCTGCTACTGTCCCTACAAATAAGAAGAGAACACGAGAAGGAGGAGGGGGAGACAGAGCGGGAGAAATGGGGAAGGAACGAGGGACGATCGGAGAGAGGGAGAGGCGAAGAGGGAGGAGAAGAGGGAGGCGCCGGAGAAGGAAGAAAGAGGATGGAAGTCGCCGGTGGAGTTGGGAGAGAGAGAGGCGGCTGACCTGATGAAGGGAGAAGAGAATGAGAATTTTTTTAGGGATAGGGTCTTTTTAGGTTAGAATAGGTAAATTAAATCTAGACCGTTAATTTAATAATAGATGAAAGGTTAGAATTCGATCTAGGATTTAATTTTAGGATGGACGGCTGAGATGAAGTCTTAAAATCAAATTGGATTGAGGATTGGAATGGCTAAAGTTGTAATAGAAATTGGATAGAATTGAAAATGAAAGATGGTTACAATTGAAATAAAATTTGAATTGCAGTGGCTAGAATTGAAAGAAGTTAGAATAGAATGGCTAGGATTTAAACAATTTTGAAGAAATTTAGGAATTACTATTTAATTAAAATACTACATATATTAAAATAGTTTTATATAATTGAAAGTCGCTTAAATTTTAAACACTTGAAATTTATTAATAATTTTAAAATAATTTAATAATATTTACAATAATTTTATTTAGTAAATATACTAAAATATATAATTTTTCAAGCAAAATCGACTAAAATTCTAAACTTTAAATAAATTTAAAATATACGTATTTAATCGAATAGTATTCCTAAAAATGGTTAAAGGTCGGTCAAAATTGGGTGTCAACAAAAACATTTTCCTTCATACCAAACACACCCTAAAAAAAGGAACAATTTATATGTGTTTTTGACAATTATCTCTCACATTTATACCGTTCTTTTGATTCCCAAAATCTACCTATCCTGCCTATGAATTCCTTTTCGATCTATATGTTATAATTTGCTCACTTTGTATATTTAATCCAGTGAAATAAATATGAATTAATTTTTTCGAATAAAGTTTGTTATTATCTGTTATAATTGTGATAAATAATTACAAATGAAAAGAAGATAAAGGCAGTGAATAGAAGGTTTTGATGCTACTAAAAAGAAAAAAAATATGGGTATTTAGCTTGGGTGGATTCTGTATTGCCGACATGGATGAAAGCAGTGACGGATCTAGAATTTTCATTAAGGGATGCAGAAAAAAGAAAATAGTGGTTTGAACCCATAAACTACTAAGCCAACCTTTAATCTTATATTCAGGAGGTTTAAAACCAATATATAAACATAAAGTTTTTTAACATATCTTAAATATACAACGTAATTTTTTACCGAGAGGGATTGGGTGAACCCCCTCGGATACTCTAGGTCCGCTCCTGGATGAAAGGAGTAAGATTTGATAAAGGAAAAACAAATGTGAGTTGATCAATGGAGTAGAGGTAGAGGTCGGATGGTGATTTATTGGGTTGCCAACGTAGGCGCCGATGAAAGAAGGGATATGGGTTTTGAAGAAGAAGACGCGGGGGTGGGGAGGATAATTCAAAAGATGTATTTTATTTTCTTAAAATAGATTTTGGATTATTTAAATAGGTTTTTTTTTAAAAAATTGAATTTAATGTCACGTGTCATCATTTAATCAGTATGTTTATTAAGTGCAAGCGTTTGAAATACACGCATCTTAATATTTTAACTGATTGTCATTATATATATATATATATATATATATATATATATATATATATATATATAAGCTGAATCTACAAAAGGTGATGTGGCACCTCTCTATGATCAGTATTTTTATTTATCATTTATCTCTTTTTTTGCATTTTATTTTTATTTCTTATTATCTTATTTATACTTTAATAAGAACAGGAAAACTGAAAATATTATCAATATACAGTAAGATTTATATGGATTCAATTACTAAATGGAAGATAAAAGATAAAAAAACTGAAAGTATTAGTAATATACTTAAGATCTATATGCATTCAATTACTAAATGGAAGATGAAAAAGAAAAATTGCTTATTTTCGCATATAAATAGAAAGGTCAGGGAATATGCAACCAAGTACTCTTTTGATTTGCTTCTTTTCCTTCTGAAATGTGCATATTTCTTTAAGAATAAAGATATATAATCTCAAAATCTCTTTTTCATTTTATTAGAGATATTTATATGAAAAGCAATGAGAGTGTCAAAAGGCAAAAAGAATTATTTGTGGAAGTATCAATTTATTTGTGCAACTTATATCAAATTCGGAGGAAATTAAGGAGATAATATATCATATTGAAGGAAAGAATTTAAGGGAGGAAAAAGGGGGGGAAATGAGAGAAAAAGGAAAAACAAAATTTGGCAGAATAGCACTCTGGCGTTTAATTTATTTCAATTTCTTTGTTCTGCTAATTTCGTTAGTCCCCTATTTTTCTGTTTTATTATTCTTCTGTAATTTTAATTAAAGTTAATATTCTGAGATTATAGGATATGATGATAGCATTATGCAAAAAAGAAATAAAATAATATATATATATTCAATGACTCGGCGATGTTTGAAGTCATGGTCCATGTGCGCTTACAATTCGAATAAGCTCTTGACCATTTGCTATAACCAATATCAAATAAGTATTGTTTTATTCGCGAATCTATCTGGTCTATTCTTCTCATAATCGTCTCAAACTGTTGTTTTGTATAAGCCTTTGCCAGTGTAAAAAATAAAATCTTCAAATCTTCAGTATTTTTATTGAAATTCTTCAACACATTGCATGATAGGTGCCATATGCAGCATAATGTTCGAATTCAGGATATACAGTAGCAGTCCCTTTCCATATGCTCTCATTTCGATCTGACATAAAACACATATTTTGTCTAACTCCATATGCTTTCTTAAACTGTTCAAAGAACCAGGTCCATGAAGCGTCGTTTTCATAATCCACTATCGCATACGCCAATGAAAGTATATGACATGGTCCTTTTTTGAAAAAAATATCACACAAATTGGAAACATACTTTATATCATATTTTATTATATTATATAAGCGTAAAAATACATGGGATCAAAAACTACCTCCCGAATCCATGGAGCTGGCAGTCAACATCGTACCACCATATGAACATTTTAATCCTGCCCCATCAACAACTACAATTGGCCTACAATACTCTCAGCCTCTAATACAAGCTTTTAATGCAACAAATGCGTATAAGAATTTATCACATTTTTTCCTTTCTATTTTCAAAATCGATCCAGGATATTTTTGCTCCAATATGTATAGATAATCTGAATGGATACATAAAGAACACTTAATTATACTTTAATACCTATTTTTAACTATAATTACACACATAAACGATACAAAAGTGATACATAAAGGATACTAAATAGAAAATTTCAATTCATTCAAAAAACAAATTGTATGATAGTTTTTTTCATTTTTATAATTAAAAAAATTTTAAATTCATAATTTACATCGAAATTACCTGATAGTTTGGCATATGATCCGGCCGGACGCACCAATTTTATCGCTTTTTCTTTAGCTATCCACACCTGTATGTATGTTAGCGAAACACCATACAATTTCAATATATCATCAGCTATATCCTTTGAAGTGTATATGATAGATGGATCAATATACTTATCCATTATTAAGACAGCTACTACGTCAGTTATCCCCTGAAGTCTTGCATATACTCTATCTCTAATAGAACAAGTGTGTTCAACATTGTACTTCCTAACTTTGAATAAATTTGATATATTCAAACTAGATGCTCTCATCATCCTAGAACAAGTCTCCGAAAGATAAGTCAGGTGATAACTGTTTCACAAATAAGAAAATGTACATTTAAATTTTATAAAACAAAATCAATCAAATAAAAAACATAACTTAAAACAATGATGTGTACTTACTTAGATGCATTACAACGCGATATACAAAAACTGAATTTTTCGACAAGTCCAACATGCTTCATCACCTCCTTAAGTGTTTCCCTATTATTGTAAATTTGATTCTCAGCTACAAATAGGTTAGAATGGTCATTTATTACATTATTATCTCCTTCACTATTCTCATCGACATCTCCGTCTAAATTCACTCCAATAAAATGGATAGAATTATTGGAGTATAAATCAATGTTGATTTGTGTTAAACTAACTTCAGAATGTACTATCAGTAACAACTCCAGAATCTTGATTATACATCTCACAATCTTTCAAAGAGATGCACAATGGATATTTTGTAAAGAAATCTAAATTTACTTTCTTTTCATCTAGAAAAACTCTCACCTCAGTATCACTGTGAATACTAATAGGTGGACACATATCACTAACAATATATTTTACTTCAATAGCACTTATATTAACATCTATATTAAGTTGCGATATTATCGCACTAACTAGACCACTATACAGAGTAGACGCATCATATATGATGCTCTCCATCTGAAAATTGACATATTTACTTGTTTCACAATATTAAAATAACAATTAGTACAACATAATACATATTAATTGCAAAATAATTTATACACACTTCATATACACTTAATATACCTTTCAACAACCTATACCATACCGAAATTATCCTTGAAAAGATAGTTCATACACACAACAAAAAATTCATACGCCAAGACAACAATGTAACTTTACAAAAGCTCATAAAATAGAAATAGAAATAATAAACATGAAAAGAACTGTACATGTGTAACACAAAGAGAAATCAAGAGGAAGGTTTTTACTTTAGGTTTTTGACAGTTTGTGTAATGTAAAATTGTGAACTCAAAGTCACAGCGAAGTATGAATTGATGGCTAAATGACAAAGAAATAACTATTAAGATATTGTGATTAATATTTACTAATATGTATGTATATGTAAAAAAAGTAAATTACTATAGTTATAACTCTTAATGAATTATCAGTTGTTGCGGCCTTAGTCGCCACTAAAAATCACTCATAACCTTTAGTGACAATATTTCGGGATTTTGTGGTGGCTTTTTCGCCGCTAAAGGTCAAGTTCTTTGTAGTGAATCCTAGTTTGTAACGCTTAGGTGGAGGGATTTGTTCCATGTGACTTGCCACGTCACTAAAATTTTGGGGTGTTAACTCTTGAGGGTATTTGTGGTCTCCTGGGATAACGAAGGGGGTATTTTTAAAATGTAATGAAGGATATAAATGGTCTATCTCGTATAGTTTAGAGACAATTTTGACCATTTTCCGTATACGAGGAATCTAGACAGATATTTACTTGCACAGATCAAGAACCATAAAGATATGTGAAAAATATTATGAATCAAACAAATATTCTATCAATTCTGTCCCCATTTCGTGGTAGAGAACAACTTATTTAGACACAAATCTGATATACAGCTAGTATACAGTTGGTATACAAAGCATAAAATGGGCTAGAAAAGCCCAACAACGCATCAGCAACAATCCAAAAGGATTTTAAAGAGCAGGGAATATGGGTCTGAAACCCAAAATAATTTGGAAATTGAGGCCCGAAATAGATCTGAAACGTGGGCCTTGACCAAATTTCAAACTATTGGGCTGGTGGGCCCAAATTCGTTCTTCTTGTACTAGTTCTAAAAGCAAAGTAAGAAAAATTACTTGGATGAATGTTTAATAATTAATTACTGATTTTAGCAATACTTTTTATTTATTATCATTTATAGCAATATTTTTAAATTTGTAATATGTATTAAAAGTGAATTAAGTATGCAATATATATGTATTACAATTTTTTTAAAAAAATATTATGCTTGTTTGGTAAGAAGTTGACACATTGTATTATGTGTATTAAAATGTGTGATATTTTTCATCAATAAAACTTGTACTATGTGTGAATAATAAAAAAAATTAAATATAATTAAAGGTGTATTATAAATGTATTAAAAGTGATAAAGTGAAAAAAAAATATTAATGCTATAAATGATAAATATTTTTTATTTGTTGTATATTTATGTAAGTTTCTCAACTAAGTAATTTTTTTTAGACTATTTGCTGCATTTCGTTTTGGGCCTGGCCCATTTTCGTTATATACTGCATATACTCTCAATGTTTACTTGCTGTATATTGTATGTATACTAATGTATACAGACCGATTTCAATTTCCGAGATCAGTATTTTAACTCCCTTTTCAACTTCGTTGGATCGATAAGGCTCGGGCTCGAACTCGAGCTTGAGGATATGCAAAGGAGGGTCCAAAATGGACTCGGATTGGTAAGATCCGTGTAATAAATATATAAGGATTAGGATCTATCCGTGACAACAAAAATACAAATGATTTTTTGATAACTAATTATTCTATCAAATTTAGCATTTGACAACCTTAAACATGAGACAAAATAGAATTAAAAGAAGCAGTAATATTTCCCTATTCTCACTTTAACACTTAGATTGAGGAAGAAGAGAAGGAAATATTTAATAGGAAAAATACATAATTACCCCATTAAAGTTAGACTTGTATTTTCTCATGTTTGGTTGGGACAAAATCTTGGAAAATGTTTCCAAATCAACTCATTTTCCTCAAAATTAAGGAAAATGACTTCCCTTCAAAAATTAAGGAAAACATTTTCCAAAACTCTCCTCCAATTTCAAATTACATTTTTTGGGGGAAAAACATCAAATTTTGTAAATAATTTTATTTTTTAAAACTACTATCAACTTCAAATTTTTATTTTTCCACTCCTCCCCTCCCCCTCCCCCTGCCCCCACCCACTACCCCCTCCCCCACCCCACCCCCACCCGCACCCCCACCCCCAAAAAATAATAATTTTAATTTTAAAAAATATTTTCAATTTCATAAATTATTTTCTACTCTACTAAAAATAAAAGATGTCTCTCAAAAATATTTTTCATTCATAAATCAAACACTAAAAATCATTTCCGGAAAATATTTTCTACTCACCAACCAAACATGAGAAAATAAGTCCAAAATCTACTTATTTTCCAGGAAAACATTTTCTAGGAAAACATTTTCCATGGAAAACATTTTCCTTCATACCAAACACACCCTTAAACTTAGCGAATGTCCTATTACCCCATTAAACTGCATTCAACCAAACTTAATACGGCATTTTCACTTATTTTTGTACCTGCTATGTTCTCACATTGCAAGAACGCGCAAGTAGTTTAAAAAATAACCTTTAACTAATATAAAAAAGCCATGGCATTACAGATTGAATTCTTTTTTCAAAATAAAGATCCATCTTCCCCAAATCAATTCAAACACCATTAACAACTTTTGAAGCTTGTTGGAGTGTCTATGGCCGAGCACTGTAGTATTTCTCGAAGTTCGATTTACCGTCAAAGACGTATACTCTGTTAGTCATCCTCAATTCTAGACCCGTCATTTGCTTCACCTATCTTCTTCGTCATTGCAATGGTACAATTTACATAGTCGACGTTTGATACTTTTGACGGATATGATGAAAAAATGACAAAAGTCATGAAAATAAAAAATGAAGAGAAAGAAAGTCATTGTTAGTCACCATTTTATCTGACGAAAGAGCATTTTCTGATTAAACCGCAGATTAATGGTGGTCAGCCATGGTTGCTTCAACCATCTTGGTGATAAACTGCTAATCCAAGTATTTGTATAGTCCAAGAATATAGTAATATAATAAAATGATGATTGTTTTACTAAAATTACAATGATAATAGCATAAACATAATAGATTGATTTTTGTTTACCATTTCTAATTGAAGTTAATTGTCATTTTTAATTTTTGAAGAAGGTTAAGGAAAGAGGAAAAATAGAAAGGAATGGAGAGGTGTTGGGGGCGGAAAGTATTTTTTTCCCTTTTTTTATAATAAAGAAATTTTTTTTCATCTTTATTTTTATAATTTATGACATTTAACACGTGGCGATTTGAGATTGGGGCGTGAAAAATCACACATTTTCTCACAGTTGGGTTTAACCAAAAAATGAGGCAATGTTATTACTCTCTAATTGTTCATGGTGGTGTTAGGACCCCCACAAAATTTAAGTGTCTCTTTACAAAAAGAGTATTCATTCAGGGTGGAGTTTATGTATTTTCTCTATTTAATACTACCCTAAGTTACTTGACCACATAACCATACATATTTGTTAAAGGAAAATCCGACGTTAAATCATGTTTGACCAACATCATGGCAATTCAACATTTAACCAATATCATCGTACAATAGAAATTCTTCAAATTAGAGGCGAATATATCTTAAAATTGAACTTATTGCTTTTAACTTGCAGTTATTCTTCAATTTGAACTTATTCCATAAATCACTCATTTTGAAGACGGCAAATTTGCACAAGCCAATCATAATTTGACAATTATCTCTTGTGATAATATATTAAATGTTGAATCCCTTTTAATTTATAAAAATTGATAATGAGGTTCAACCTTCAAATGTTGCTAGTTTTAGGTTACCGGTTCAAATTTCAAATTTGACGAAAATGTGAATCAAACGGACATGTTAAGAGAGTACTTTAAATAAGTAAGCAAATTTAATTAAAGAAAGAATGTGTCCACGTAGAAAAATAAGATGGCTCGGACTTGAACATTTAATGCATTAAGGGTAGATATAACCAGTGACGGATCCAGAATTTTCGTTCAGGGGTTTCAAAAAATAAAAATACAAACGTATAAATAAGCCAACAAAACAAACATTTCAAGAAAGTAATAGTATATAGTTTTTTAGTAGCGGATCCTTGAATTTTTTGAGTTTAGACCACACTTTTAGTATGTTTTATAAAATAAAAAAACTAAAAAAAAAAACGTAAAAAAGTGACCTGAAACTTAAATAAAAAAGGAAAAACTGAAAGTAAAATGAATGCATAAAAGGGATTTGAACCCTTGGAGGTGGAGCGTAATTTCAAGAATACTTACCATTAGGCTGTCTACTTATTATTATAATGGAGGAGGTACATCATATATATATCCACATAAATATAGAAAATTACTTGATATTAATCGTATATATTTTTATCGAGAGGGTTCGGGTGAACCCCTGAACCCATGTGGGTCCTCTCCCGGATATAACTGAATAAAAATAATTATGTTGACAATGTATAACGATAACAAATATAACTTATTTATGAAAATATGATTAAGTTAATCATGACCTTTTCCGATAGGGATAGTTTATATTAAATTCAAATGCGTAAACTAACTTGGGAACTTTTATTTAGGAAAATTACAATGTCAAACATAAAAAAATTATTTTTGACCATATTCAGTTTTCTCCCAGGACCACCCTAGCTACCTTTTTCTGCATTTTGATATCTGTCAAATAATTTGCTAGAAAAGTTGAAACAAATTTCAAGATAATCTTATAAAATCTCAACTATTTTCGGTAATCTTTTGGTGTTAGCACTTAATTTTAATTTGGAATACTTACCTGTGACCAGGCCATTCCATTTACTTTGACCAATATAATTATGATTACTTCCTTAAGAAATTTATTAATTGTATTAATTATTTTTTAAAGGTAAAAGGAGATCTCTCTCAGCCTATATATATTCTCATTAGTAAGAGAAAGATATCTCCAAATTTCTATACATCACTCAAAGAGAAAGTTTCATCTATATTCAATTTATATTTTTATTACTAATAAAATAAGTGAAAGTGAACCTTTCAATGATTCATGATTTTTATTTGAGATAAATATTAATAATCAATAATGAAAAAAAAAATTATAATTAGTATTTGAGAAATATCATTACACGAATAATAAAAATATGATTTAAAGTAACAAAAAAAAAAAATGGCCGGGCGTACATTTTTACGCCTAGGAGTTATATTTTTATGTTCAGGAATTATGCCTTAAATTTTAAGACTTACGCCTTATGAATCTATATTTTTAATTTACGCTCCAGAGCATTTTTGATACGCCCCGTCCCGGAACTCACCCAAAAACGTTTTTGAAAACACCGAAACACTAGCAAATATTGTTACTTATAATAATTTTAACATAGGCTTAATTTTAACTATGAAACTGCAGACGTTGAGAAAAAAAATATGAAACAAAGTCAGTGAGTTTCGGACATGATTCAAGTATAGCTAATGGTAAGAAAACATGTACAAAAATTAGAGTGAGAATAGAATGAAAGAGAGGAAAGAAAAAAGTCAGATTTTTTTTTTTAATAATTGTGAAGAAATTGACGTATATATAATAAAATTTACAACAAGATATGGGTGAAGTTGAAATTATTTTGAATTGAATTTTATTAAATTTTGTATTCTAATTATCAATTTAAATTATATATTTTTTATTAAAAAAGTATTAGAAAAGGAAGAAAAAAATACATATATCAATCCTTTGGCCATTTTACAATATTTTTCTAAAAGAAATTAAAACTCATGTATCATGTATGTATGGAAGTCAAAGAAATCTAAAAATTAATCAATTTATCATGTATTTTTGGAGAGTTTTTCATTTATTGAAGCATAATTAACAAATAAATTAACAAGAAAAATAGAAATTTAATAAAGAAAAGTATGATTGTAAAAAGAAAATCAATTTATACGGTGAACATGTATCTGAGCTATTATAACCAAATGTCATGGTAAAAGGGATTTTTTTAGTAATTAAAGACCTTTTTAAATGATGAGTTAATATTAAAAAGTAAATCCTTGGGTCCCATTTATCTGATGTCTTAATTTCAAATACCAGTTCAGATTCTATATTTGTACTTTTATCAATTTTATAAGAAAATGATGTCTTTTGTCTTTTAGGATAAGTTGTTAAGACACCAATAAATGGTCCCCCAAATCTTTTTCAGTCTTCTTTTGGTCTTTTGGCACTTACTCTAATGTTGTAATAGAATATTTTGCCATTCGATTGTACTTTCCATATATGTTATAATATATATATATATATATATATATATATATATATATATATATATATATATATATATATATATTAGAAATTAGAAAAGAAAGGAGAGTTTTTAGATTTTAGTCATTAATAAAAATTTTGAGGATATTATAGTCTTTGATACGTTATTGCAAGATTTGCTTGCTTAAGGTGGTTGTCCTCTATGCTTAGTTATTTAGACCCCATTACAAACTCCAAAATAAAGTCATTATTTCCATTTAAATTACGAATCATACCCTAAAAGTGAAATATATTTACTTATTTGTATAATGTATAAAGATTCAAATTAAAATGGTTAAATTACTTTACCTTACTCTAATTAACTTCACATATTTATCATTTGAATCTCGTGAAAGAAAATTACTTATTCATATCCAAGTGTGTTTGAATGGTATAAATTTATTATAATAATGTAATCTAATGAATTAATATCTTTCTTAAAAAATGAATTATTTTTCATCAATACATATATAACATATTTTATACTTATAAGTATCGTTTTTAGTATTTAATGACATAATGTTTTCATTGATATAAATGATTCATTTGACAATTATCCATCATTCATGAATCAAGAATTTATTCAACTTTAAGTATGCAATACTATATGTATATAATCAATAACTATTTAATTGTATTTGGTATGATGAAAATTATTATTTTTAAATAATTTCTCGAACAAGTATATTTCTTACTTATTTTTTTATATTTGATCATGTAAAAATAAAAATAATTATTATATAATTTAAATAAATACTATGAGAGATTGAATTATATGGAGGATAATGTAGTGGTGGTGGGGATGGGGATGGGAAGTTCAAAGGATGAGGTAAAGCTGAGGTGTGTTAACATTAAATGGGAATGAGAAACAAATCTATTATCCTAAAAGAAAACATTTTTCAGAGATTTACACCAATCATTTTTCAGAGATTCACTATATCAAGTACACCCTTAAATATAATGCATCAACTTTTTTTCCTCTAATTTCACATTTATTTATCTTTTAAAAAAATATTTAATAATATTGGGCTCGTGCCGATACGGGTCATCACTATTACTTAATTATATGTGTGGATAACCACACATGTGGCGGCCAACATGCCTGCTTTACCTGTATGGTTCCACACTTTACATATACATTTGCGTACTTTTTTCTCTATTTTAATTTGTTTGTTTTATTTTTTATTTTTTATAGATATTTTAAAATTGTGCAAAAGATACTATAAATCATGATAATTGACGACTTAAAATATTAAAAAAGAACAGATAAAAATTACAATTGCTTATAAAAATATTTGATTGATTCATAAAATTAATTCATGTGTATTATATAAAAGAAATAACATATATTATTTAATTTGAGAATTACGTAAAAATTAACAAAATATTGACTCTTGAATCTCTATTTGTACTATATGTATTGGGACAAGGGAAGTAACATATATTATTTCAAAATTACATAAAAAATACTACTTAAATATTGAGCCCATGCTAGCGCGGACTTTTGTGTCTAGTCTTAAATATATGTGATGAGTAAATATATATAAGACTATCTCAACTTTCATTTTGTTGGTGAGAATTTAATTATGACAATTTAATCTACTTCCTCATTTTTTGTAAAAAAAAAGGGATGCAGTCTTATATATATAATAAAGGGATATATGTCTGAAATATATTTGATCTTTGACCAAAATTGTTGTAATAATACTGAACATTGAAAAAATTCTTTTATACAATGCATTATTTAATAGTGTATTTTAAAGGTATATATGTGTCCACGTGGACATCATAAGTATTGAATCATTATAAATAATAATGTGTTCATGTGGGCACACTATATATATATACCTTTAAAATACACTATTAAATAATATAGGGATAAAAAATCATCCATAAAGTTTAATATCGTATCAACAATTTCGACCAAAGTTGAATATTTTTCAAATCTTTTTTCCTATAATAAAATAACTGATATATTACCCGTGGGTTGCCTAGTTATAGTTTATTATTTGATATTGTAAATTTAAACCATTTGATGTACGATTTAATGTTTTTTTTAAAAATGGAATGATTTTTATTTTGAAGAATTGATAACATGCTCATACTTGACACGTAAATTAAGTAGATCGTAGACCATAATTACTAATTTGATGCGGCAATAAGCATGACAAGATAATACTAGTATTATTTGTTTTCAAAAATTACTTTTACCTAAAGAAGTAAGCGAATAGAAATAGCATGGTATTGATTTTAAGCTCTATTCGAGAAAGAAGATAAAGAAAGGAATCTGCATTTTTTTCTTTCATATCTTGTAAGGTTAGTGATGAAAGAAAGAGTTAAACATTAAAAGTTTCTGAATGGTATGTTGTTTAACTCTATTTTAAAGCCACAGTTGCTGATAATTTCTCTTTAAAGCCATAGTTCCGTTGCTGATCAAACGCAGCTGAATTTCTCGCAGCCTGTGGAGTTGCGGGTACTTTTTCACTACTATAAAACGTGAATATTTATGTATTATTTTTGTTAATTGCAGTAAATAATGTATTGTTCTAAGTTAATCATAGATGAATATATAAATTATAATACATGCCATAATCTGAAAAATAAATTTTACTATTAGAATGCAGCCATTAGTTTGAGCCCAAAAACATATATACCTGTTTATCTCGACTTTATTTTAATTATATAAAAATTCTTCCTTTTGCTTCTTAATCTCAGCTTTAATACATAAATTTGCAACAAAAGATGGAGGCATATATTTTACTGGTACGTCTAGTTTAACTCTTATATTTCAGCTTAAATTTGCCCTTTTACTCTATTTAAATTTAACTAGATTTATAGCATGTGGTGTTGAGATGTTGTTATTGTTAACTTATAAGCTAAAGTAATCTATTTCCTAATTTCCACCATTAGTAGACTAAAGGGGTGCTAATATTACTCCCACCCTTCAAATTACGCTTAACGTTGCTGCATATAAGAAACAATTTCCCATGATGCCTCGGCTGGAGAAATATGCTGCCAATGTATTTAAGCCACAGGCTGGTGGGAAGTCTAATTTATAAGCCACAGGCTGGTGGGAAGTCTCCTTCTAGAGACATGAAAAACCGGATGAAGTTTTGTACCCGGTGGAAACTCTAAATTATAAGCCACAGGCCCAATACGCTGCTCAACTTTTTAAGGACCATAGAACTTTGGGCAACAATTTCTGGTGACAACGAGTACCGATAGAAAGTTCATGTTTATATGGTTCAATAGAACTCTACCCCTCCACCTGAAACTAAACATGTCAATGATTGGAATCAAAAGTAGCCTTTGTTCTCTTAAGTCCGGCTGACAACTGAATCTTTATTCTTTTTTGTTTTAACATGGTAATCTTATTCCTATTGCAGTAGCCAACAAAAGCCACGACCTGCTTAAGTTCATTCTGGAGTATTTCTAGCTTTTTTGTTTCCCACATGTAGTAACTTAGCTAAGCTGATAATATATATAAGTTTACCATTCAAGTTATAGAATAGGGACAACTGCTACGCTTCTTTCCACAAACTAAGCATAGCACTTTTCACTTAACATATAAAATCCAAACTAAAAAAAATAAAGAGCTGAAAATTAATGCAACTAGCTACACAAAAAATTCTATTGATTTCATCAAAACAAAGAGCTGGAATGATACATCAACCTTCTAACAAAGTAACTACGTCAACAATACTATAGCCATAGTTGTAGGCAGTTGTAATGAATATTAAGTTATAACTACAACAATAACGTAGCTTTGGCTCACTGACTGACTTCACAACTTCAAAAAATGCATTTTTCATATATCAGTCCTCATCACATACCATTCATCAGAGAATAACAAAACGAATAAGAGCTATTTCGAGAAGATCTTCAGTTTTTCAATAAACAAAGTGCCAACTCCAAAAGCTCTAGTTTTCCCAAAGTCATCAAGTTTCTCCGTTACTTACCAAGTGCTATATATCTATTCGAATCAAGTTTTCAGGTTTTAAGTTGATGACAACATTTTTCATCAGAACAGGCCAATGAATCTCTAAAAAGCAAAACTTTAACAACTCATCGAATCCTCATTTTGTTAAGGATTTATTTTTAAGACACAATAGTAATAAGTAATAGCGCCAATTAATAGAGCTTTTGGGAGCACTTCTACAGATCTAAGATGTAATATTTTCAGGTATGTATATGAAGTCAAGTATCATAGCATATACAAATCTCTGTACATTATTCACAACATACAGATCACATGTAGTCAAGTTGCAACTTTGTTAAATGTCATTGGTACATCTTTAGAATCATGATCAATGCACCTACACAAATTCATACATCACGATACATGAATATCTTTAAACCCAAAGAACGATAAAGTTAATGACGAAAGAACCAGGGATTACCAACATAACATTGTTTGAATGCATGTCATTTGAATCAACTATGACGCATAAGCAAACGAATAATGCCATTTTTAATTAGATTAAAGCAACAAACCTTCATTTCGAACCAAATTGATGCTACACCAGAAAAAATTCTTCATAATAACTAGAATGGACTCAATGACACCAAAGGATGTTGTATTGCAAACCATCAATTACAAGGAAAATTATCACTAAAATGATGAAATTGCAGGGAAATTAAGAGCTACAGAGAAGGGGATGAGAACAACAGATAGAATGGGGTTGAGTGGATACAGAGCTTTCACATAAAACAAGCCTACTCAATTCTTATACTACTAGGTATTTATATGTAGAGCCAGCTCTCCTAATTTCTTGTTTCAAACTTCACGCGTTCCATTACTCGGATGCCAAACGAAATCCGTTAATTTTTTTTGGTTGCTTTCTCACTCTTGTGCTGCGTCTCACACTTTCTGTTACTTGAGGAATATTGACCTGACTGCTGAACCGATTAGGCGTATGTGCAACTTCAGCTGAGTTGGTGTTCATAACATTACCCCCTACTCCAAATGGAACCTTGTCCACAGGTTCGCTTCAGCTGCAACAGTAGATGTGTCAATGAGATTTCATGGAGTGATTTGCTGTTCAAGTAGACCTACACATTTTTTGAGCAATTAAACGTGAAAGACAGGGAATAGAAGCAGCCGCTGGTAACTCTAATTTGTAAGCCACAGAACCGATGCGCCGTAATACTTTCAAAGGACCAAAATACTTCCTATCCAGCTTGTGATGTTTATGTAAACGCAAGGAATGTTGTTTGTAAGGCTGCAATTTGACATAAGCCCAATCACCAACATCCAAAGTGACATCTGTGCGTTTTTTACAGCAAATTTCTTCATACAACCTTCAGCTCGAAACAAATTTTCTTTGACATATGCCCGATCACCAACATCCAAAGTGACATCTGTGCGTTTTTTACAACAAATTTCTTCATACGACCTTGAGCTCGCAACAAGTTTGCTTTGGGAGAATGCAAAACCTCATCACGGTGAAGAAAGAACTGTTCTAACAGTTCATGGGAGCTTCCATCCATAAAATAACGAGCGAGAGTTGGTGGGGCACAACCATACAAGGCTTGAAAAGGAGACATACCGGCCGAGGTCTGAAAAGACATATTATACCACTACACAGCCCAAGGAAGCATGTTGACCCAGTCAGCTGGCGAATCTGCCACATAACAACGCAAATATTGTTATGTGATCTTGAGGAAGAAGTCTATATGGAGCAAGAACCTGGTTTTGTTGCTCAGGGGGAGTCTAGTAGCCTTGTATGTCGATTGCGTAGGTCACTCTATGGTCTGAAACAGTCTCCTCGAGCTTGGTTTGGGAAGTTCAGCACAGTAATTCAGGAGTTTGGCATGACTCGTAGTGGAGTTGATCACTCTGTGTTTTATCGACATTCTGCACCAGGTCGATGTATTTATTTGGTTGTTTACGTTGATGATATTGTTATCACCGGTAATGATCAAGATGGTATCACCGATTTAAAGCAACATCTTTTTAAGCACTTTCAGACTAAAGACCTTGGCAGATTGAAGTATTTTCTAGGTATTGAGGTTGCTCAGTCTAGATCAGGCATTGTTATCTCTCAACGCAAGTATGCCTTAGACATTCTTGAGGAGACATGAATGATGGAATGTAGACCTATTGACACTCCGATGGATCCGAATGTTAAACTTCTTCCGGGACGGGGGGAGCCACTTAGTAATCCTGAAAGGTATAGACGAATTGTTGGAAAGTTGAATTATCTTACAGTGACTAGACCAAACATCTCTTTTCCCTTGAGTGTTGTAAGTCAGTTTATGACTTCCCCTTGTGATAGTCATTGGGAAGCAGTTGTTCATATTCTTCGATATATAAAGTCAGCCCCCGGTAAAGGACTACTCTTTGAGGATCAAGGTCATGAGCATATCATTGGATATACAGACGCTGATTGGGCAGGATCACCCTTTGACAGACGTTCGACATCCGGATATTGTGTTTTAGTTGGAGGTAATTTGGTGTCGTGGAAGAGTAAGAAACAAAATGTGGTTGCTCGATCTAGTGCAGAATCAGAATATCGAGCAATGGCGACAACAACTTGTGAGTTAGTTTTGCTCAAACAGTTACTGGAAGAACTAAAATTTGGCAAAATTGATCAGATGGAACTTGTGTGTGATAATCAAGCGGCTCTTCATATCGCATCAAATCCAGTGTTTCATGAAAGGACTAAGCACATTGAGATTGACTATCACTTTGTCAGAGAAAAGATACTCTCCGGAGATATTGTTACAAAATTTGTGAGGTCAAATGATCAGCTTGCAGATATGTTCACCAAGTCTCTCACATGTCCTCATATTAATTACATTTGTAACAAGCTAGGTGCATATGATTTGTATGCACCAGCTTGAGGGGGAGTGTTAGAATAGGAATAAGTATTTCTTACTTAGAATAGGAGTAGGAATAAGAATAGGAATAGAAATGTCTATAAATAGGGTCTCAATGTAACAATTTAGATACGCAATTCAATAATATTTTCTCCAATATTTCTCACACAAGCTAAATACATTTCAAGAAATAAACTACTAAATGGAGGATTCTATAAACTACTAACATTGAAAAGACGAATTAAAAAAGAAGAGTGGGATTAACCAAAACAATTCATTTTATGTTCCTTAGTTCTCACTTACTTTGCAGCTCCGCCTATTTTCACGTCCTCAGAGGGAAGGGATGATCTACCAAAAGGAGAAATAGAAAAAATTAGAAGTATTACCCTGGTTCAGCTCTTCCCCTTTTAAGTACATTATCCCCATTGCGCAATGCACATGTTAAGTACAGTACTGCCAGATTTGAGAAGCCTCGTCAAATAAGTACACTTATACTATTATTAGTTTATTATAAGAACACTAAGTGCATCTAGTATAATCACTCTCAAACTTATTCATAGTTATATTAGTGTACCTTAAAAAGTAAATCGCTTGCTACTTAATGTTGAAGCTTCCCGTTGGAAACATTGAGAACTTAACCACCAGTTTATCCTTTTCCAAGATGAACCTTGCACCATATCAGATAGCCAGAGGATAGCTGGAGTAAATAATAGCAAAATGCGACCAAAGACCTAATATAATCCACTTGCCAACGCTTCATTTGAATCTGAATGGTAATCTTTAATTAGGGACTTATTGTAGCTGGCCACAACTTGCTTCTCCCAGTAAAAGATGCAGCCTGAGGAGGAAACAAGATGCAGATCATCTACTGGTGGTTATTTTCTGAAAAAAGTGAAACAAAGATTGTTTTACTCCCAATACAAATTTCATCAGAGCATGGACATCTCACTAATTTAAAGCTATGACATATCATTCTAAAGGAGCCAATTGTCTGTTCAACCACCGTTGCTACCTTGGCATAAGCATCATGTCCATGGGAACCATCCTAGATAGGATGAGGGACATCACTCCACCCAAAATGGCGTTCAAGCCAGTGTCTGAGCACCTAACACTAACCTCGACAATGCATACCCACACAAGTATTTGTTAACTCTATCCATCTATAGTATTTTTTAACTCCACTGAACCATCCAAAAGTAATATGTTGTTCAGTTTTTGGGACAAAAGAAAATAGCTTCTTAAGCTTTTTCAAAAGAACAAGAACACATACATATATATACCCAAAGGAAAACAACAACTAAAACAGAGTATTTTGAAACAGAAGAAGATAAATACACTTATTATTTTTAGAGAATGGAATTCAGTTCATCCATAAGGGGATGATAATAATGACAAAAAAAATATGGAATTAATAAACAAAATATAATGAAAGAAGATTTAAAGCTTATGGAGCAAGATGAATGATGATGATGGAATCTGCGTTTCTCTTTGGATTTTTTATCAAACACAGTATAGGTATGGCATGGGCTTCCACCCTCAACAATAGGGTTTTATCATCTTGAATGCTTCAACGGATAGCCTGTAGGCACCAACAATTAGATGTGAATATATATATGTGTCATCTATACATTTAACACCTTAATTTTGAAAAATTCTTGTATGTAGGTGTGTCTGGTGCTGATTTTGCTGTGGCATGTTGAGGCGGAGATCAGACAGACTAGCTACTGGTCAGAGCCTGCGAAGACACCACCAGCGTTGTACTATTTTTATGCTTTTTTAGTTGTTTTCATAGTTTTTATTTGTTTTTTCATTCGTTATTGTCGTCATTGCTGCCGAGAGGCAAATGACGATGTTCCTCCACAGGCGCCGGAGGCGCAACAGGCTCCTCCACAGGCACCGGAGGCGCATCAGGCTCCTCCACAGGCGTCAGAGGCGCAACAGGCTCCTCCACCTGTGGAGCCACACCCTGAGCCTAGTGTCATTGTCGACACATTTCTATTGATCCCATTATGGGATGAGAGATGTGGAGATTATGACACATGTGCTATATGTATGGCCGAGTTTGATGAGGTTACACTCTTACGAGTTCTTCCTTGCGGCCACATATATCACCATGACTGCATCCTTGACTGGATGTTGACGGGTGCTCTTCAGTGCCCATATTGTCGATACGACATAGTTTTGTAGTTTAGGGATTATATTTTTATGTATAACTGAAGAATTGTAAGCTTTTAAGGATTGAAAACTTAAATTTTAATTCTCTTTGTTTCTTTACAAGCTAAGTTAGAATGTAACCTCTATTGTTCTATTCTAGTTGTTTGTTTGAATCCATTCGACAAAGATTATTGCTCATTTCGGCAAGTCCTGTGTTTCATTTTTGTTGTCGCAGTCAATAAGCATATCTTAATAGGCTGTTTCGAACGTCATAGTCACCTAATTTTAGGCTCATCTACTCTAGCTTTGGTGTGCTTCCAAAAATCTAACTTCCTTATCATGATTTCCAATTAGGCAGCTTTTATGATGCATTGATTAATTTATCTCGAATCGTGATGCTAAAATATGCATTTGTGATACATGACTCTAATTCTGCCTTGTCTTGATGTGGTGTGGTGGTCTACTCCTATTTTTTACCGTTCTGAAATATGGTCCTTTTCTTATAGGTTTATGTATGTGTAGTCGTGTTTAGTTAAGGCTAAAATCCGGAATAGTTGACAAATTGTTTTCTAATAATTCATTGCGAGATCGTCTCTCTTATCGGGTTCTTTGGAACAACCTGATTCTCTAGTATGATTGGCGTGATGTTTATGAAGTTGGGTGATGTAACAATAACTCATTTGTTTTGGATTAAATTACTATGCATTTGTTTATATCTAAGCTAATTATCCTTAAAACTTGAGGGAACAAGGCTGTTTTGGTTTGATAATACTAGTTTCTAATTAGTTTGTTCTCCTTATGTTGTAGATGTAAAGTCTTGTTTAGAAACTTACTTTAAAACCAATTAGACTTAAAGAACCATTCTCAACACTTCTTGTTATTTTCCTCTGTTACCTCTAGTTTATGATACTCAGCTCAAGTTCATGTGTTTTTAACTGATCGGCCTTTATTTGTATATGTGAAATTAACTGATTTGTTTGTTTTGCTTGTTTGGAGTGAAATGAATGATTTCATATGTATGTATGTATATTGCTTGGGTGATTGATACTGACCCCTGTTTTGGAGAAATTTACATAATAAGTCATTGTTTTATCTCCTTTACTAGAGTTACTATGAAGTACTATTGATGTTTCGTTGAAATAATAGACAACCATTATTGAAACCGAGCTTCAAAATTTGAAAATCGAATTTCCACAAATTAGATTCATTTTTTGAGTGCAAATTGTTACAGAAAAATGAGTTAAGTAATGAGGATCCTAAATATGAAATTTTGGGTGATGTGAGGTAGTTTTTTGGTGTTTTTGGATGAATATATACCTTTTCAGTGCTTCATCTACTAAAAATGCATATTTACGAATTTATCCTAAATGAGTTAAGTAATGAGGATCCTAAATCAGCTTCATTTTCAGTGCTTCATCTACTAAGGGTGTGTTTGGTATGGAGGAAAATGTTTTCCATGGAAAATGTTTTCCTAGAAAATATTTTCTTGGAAAACAAGTAGATTTTGGACTTATTTTCTCATGTTTGGTTGGTGAGTAGAAAATATTTTCCGAAAATGATTTTTAGTGTTTGATTTATGAATGAAAAATATTTTTGAGAGACATCTTTTACTTTTACTTGAGTAAAAAATAATTTATGAAATTAAAAATATTTTTTAAAAACAAAATTATTATTTTTTTGGGTGGTGGTGGGGTGGGGTGGTGGTGGTGGGGTAGTGGATGGGGGCAGGGGGAGGGGGAGGGGGAGGGGATAGGAGTGAAAAAATAAAAATTTAAAGTTGATAGTATTTTTAAAAACAAAATTAATTTTTTGGGGGGTTGGGGGTGGGGGTGGCTGGCGGGGGAGGGGGGGTAGGAGTTTAAAAATAAAAATTTGAAGTTGAAAATATTTTTAAAAAGCAAAATTAATTTTTTGGGGAGGGGTGGGGTTGGGGGGCTGGCCGGTGGGTGGGTGGTTGGGGGGGTCAGGGATCGGATGAAAAAATAAAATTTTGAAATTGAAAATATTTTTTTTAAATTGACGTTTTTCCCCCCAAAAAAAATGTAATTTGAAATTAGGGGAGAGTTTGGAAAATGTTTTCCTTAATTTTTGAAGGGAAGTCATTTTCCTTAATTTTGAGGAAAATGAGTTGATTTGGAAAACATTTTCCAAGATTTTGTCCCAACCAAACATGAGAAAATTGGAAAACATTTTCCAGAAAATGTTTTCCTTCCTACCAAACACACTCTAAAAGTCAAATATTTCTTGTTTACAATTAACTCTTCTAAGTTTGAAGAAACTGCATTGTACTAGCTCTTAGAAAAGTAAAATAACTCAATTTTACTAGCTATAATCTATCTCAAAGCAGGAATACTGATCTGTTAGTAAGAAACACAACTCTAGAGACAAAATCCAATCAAAATTTAGTTTCTGTTAATATCGACTCTTAAGTTCAGTCTCTTGATTTGTTTCAAATCAAAAATACAAAAAAGACGTGTTGTTTAGCAGAAATGATGTAGCGAGCAGGGCGTTGCTTTTTTCCTTTGGTTAGAGACCTTTTTCTAGATCTAAGGATACATTCAATCTGGTTCTCATTTGCAGCACTTAAGAATACTGAAAATATTTTTCAAACCCATAGCAAATTGGAGAAGCACCCAGAACAAAAGCACATCCAGATAAAAGGGACAATGGGTCGTAGGACAAACTCAAGAGAAGATGAGGAAAATAATTCAGAGAAAAAAAAAGGGAAAAATAAAAAAGACTAATAATTGGAAGAAGGAGAAGGAACCTCCAAGGGATTGACTGTAATGTGAATGATATAGAGATTGGAGAGAAGATGAAAGAGCTATGACTGAAAAATAAAAAAATACCTATAAAAGTTAGCAATATATAAATATTTCGCCATTGGGACCATTGAACCCTATGATCCCCCTTATAAGATGCATATTAGCTTTACATGAAAATCATGTTTCAACTCTTTACTCAATCTTCAAGGCCTATAAGGAAAAAGATAAATAGTGTTACCTTCTTTACTCAATAAAATGCTCTAGTTCTAAGGATTAACAAATCTGTTCTTGTGCTGCCTAGATCCTTATTCGTCACCATGCAGAGAGTAACCTTCATTAAAACATAATAGCATAATCCTTTTTTCTTATCCGTAATAAAAAAAAATGCTCTGCCTCTTCATCGTCAAATCCATTCTTTTGCTGCTCTTTTAGTTTCAGAAGTTCCTCACTCATATGTTGTACAGTTCAAAATTAATTACCTCTTACCTAATCTTGGCAACAAAACAATTTTACTAAGTTGCAACATAGTAAAAATAATTCAGGAATTAGATAGGATGAGGAATTAGATAGGATGAGTCAATATACAAACCAAAAACTTTATTCCTAACAAAATTTCAAAAGAGATGATTTCCAACCGTCAACATTCAGATTGAAGCACAAATCAAAGAGAAACAACTTTCTTAAAAAAAAATAACAAATATAACATTCAAAGTTTTATAGTTGGAGATTTCCGCACTTTTCACAATTGTCTAGATGTAAAGGAGTGGAACACTTCATTGCCCTTGGAAGAAGAAGAAGGAAAACGTACTTCCTTTTGAAGCAAAAGGGACACGTTACAATATATAAGTCACTGTATACAACTGTCAAGTCTCAATAACTGATAAAGTCAAATTATATTTTGAGGATCTAACACGGTGTAGCAACATCTTGGAGGATCCAAGCAACATAAGTTAGATTATGGATATGATACAATCAAGAACATATATTTCAAAATTACCTTAATCAGTTTATGGATTTATGTTCTTGGTGAACCCCATAAGACATTACTTGAGTGTGAATATCCCTTTGCTGGTTCCTGTTTCTAACTGCTAGATTGTAGCTACAATTTCAAGTAAATGAGGACAAATCTGACAAAAAAATATATCATACATTAAGATAATAAATCACCATAGAATTTTATTTTCTTTTACATAAGATTGTGAGAAATCAACATTTCAATAATAAGTTTCAGATCACAATACCGTAGCATTAAGTTAGATTTTCTAATAAATATTAGAATGTACTACATTCGGACAATGTCCACCTAATCTAAGCATCTATAGAATCTCTCTGAGATATTTTCTACATAAAAGTCTATGAAAGGTTTAATCTAGGAATGGACTATGGAGGTTTTACGCTATTTATTAATTGCTGGGAGTATCTTCTGAAGTCTGAACATCAATCTTTTAGTGATAGTTTTAGAAAAAGGTCAAGCATAAAATGTATTCAAATAGCATTCAGCCTTGTGGGATTATTCATAGCCTTGTGGTATAATTCATGGCCACAGATATCCAACAAAACTTATGAAGACTTCTGCTCAAGCTAGGTGAAGCCATAAACATAGAAATGTAGTGGTAATTGAATTGAAAACACAGATACATGCTATTGAGTTGATTTTCATGGTTAAATAATAAACAACCAGAGTGTAGAAAGAGTTCCTCCTTGTTTATCTTTTACCTCTAAGACCGACCACAACTGCATTGGAAAAAAGGTATATATTAGGCAAAACAAATATGATAGCCATTCTTGACAAAAACTACACAAAGAAAAATCACACCTCAACTCTTAAGCGACAATCTAATTCAAATAGAGCTTCTGCATCACCCATCGTGCAGCATCCACAATATTAGTTTAATTACTGCATGAGAAAACGTTGGAGGTATCACTCAAGTCAATCATTAATTCACTCATCTCACAAAGAAATCAAGAAGTTAAATACATATATATCGCATAAGTAGTGATCAAACAAACTACTGCGCTTTTTCTCTAAAAGTTGATGGGTAATTTAACCAATCCTGCATTGAAGGTATGACATTTGTATTAAAAACTCATAGAGACATTACAAGGAAAAGTAGGTACAAAAAGTGCAAGTATTTTTCAATTATGAAACTATAAGCTACTCGCGAGTTTCCTTTCGAGAAGTTAAGAGACCAAATAGGTACACAGTTTCATAACCTCCATCACCAAGTTGTCGACAAGAGTGGGATTTGTTGGTGGCTTATGGAAGTTCTAACCAGTTCTTCGCTACATGCCTCAAGCTCCTGATGAATTATTCGAATACCGGACCAAATATAAAATGAAGACACCAGTTCCTGATCCAGATGTTTTTAAAGGATGAACAAGTTAATGTTTATCTTGAAATTATTTATATCTTACCAGAAGTTAAGATAATAGCACGATTATAAAATTTATTATATCTAAAATGGTCTATGAGCATCAAAAGCAATTGCAAACTTCATTAAAGTTTAGGATATGATCAAACTTCATCTTAACATTCATATTTTGTGCAATTAATAACAAAATAAATTTTAGAGAGAACTAACCATACAAATTTTCTTACCGCAAAGGAAAATATCGAAAAATAAATAAATGAGCTCACAGAATTTTTTGAGTGTAGATTTGAATGCATAAGATTTTCGCAGAAGAAAATGAGTCATTGATCCGAACAATTCAATTTCAATCTCGGTCGGAAGGGCATAATCATTATAGACCTAACAATTGTCTATCTTCTATAGAAGGAATCTTGAGAGAGTGAGACAGATAGAATATAGAGCTGGATTACAAAGTAACTGAATACACATTAACATGTTTATTAAGTCATGGATCAAATAGAAAGCCCCAAGGGTGCCATATTCTAGGAGCCTAAACTATGTGATTGAATAAATCCTCCTAAGGGTCAAGGGCTCCTTCTCCCTCCCCCTCCCCTTCTTTAAACTCCGATTCATATTTTTCATACAGAAATCTCTAATCAAGGATAGACCAAGAGCCCTTTTGCATCATATCAAAGGAATTCCTCGGTTCGGGCCGAAGAAGCAATGTCACTCGATCATTATCAAACTGACTGCAATCTTTTTCTGTCAGTGTAGATCCCACCAGAGCGTCCTCTACTTCTAATAGGCCACGAACTAGATCGTTGTTGATAAACTATTTACTGGACCAGTCAGTAATCTTAGATATAAATCTACAACTATATAAAAACAAATTGCATATATGTGTGAGGATAACAAAATCTTTACAAAATTGGGGTGGAGAGAATTAGATACAATAATAACGATCTCAAACCAATATTTGAGTGGTAAAATTTAAAAGTTCGAAAAGAATTGGAAAGAAATTGTTGTAAAATTGAATGAAGAACATACCTGGAATTCGTTGTTGTTGGAGTTGGAGCCGTAGAAGTGGAAGAACTGATTCTTTTGTTCAAAAATATTGGGTTCATTTGTGTGCTAATGAGGAAGATGTAGCGTTTGAGAATTAGTTTTGGAATTCATCAATTTTTAAAATATATTTATAAAAAAATAAAATATGAAATTTTTTCGTTTACTGGTAGCATAATTGTTAATATACAATTTTGTCCCTCACAATATGAATTTAATTTTTCAAATGACTTAATAATTAGTTTTATAAGATTGAAATTAGTCAAATTATTTTTGTGTAATTTTGTCACTTTTGAAATTTTAAAATATTATATAATTTTGTATTAAATAAATACATGAATATTCAGTAATTATTTCAAAAAGATTTTATTTTATTTTATTTTTCACTTAAATGTTTTTATTAGTTTAATTATTAATAGTTTATGATTATGAATTAATTAAATTATAAATAAATCAATTTTTTATTTCGTTAAAATTAACCAGCTTCTTAATGAATCAATATAATCTCATCTAAATTCTAAACCAAATTTACTAAATTAAATCAATTTGGCTATGATTTTAACTTCATTTCACCATATCATTGGCGATTTTTCATGTACAAATCCAACCCCTGATCTTACCTCACCTTCAAACTCTCTTCGATACCAAATTTAGGCCAATTTTCAGCCCAAAACATCTCATTAGGGGTGTTAAATGGAATTGAAATTGAAGATATTAAAATGGATTAACATAGAAATTGAGTTGGATCCTGACTAGTTCAAATATACTTTAAGATACTTTAAAATGGCTTAAAAATCTTTTGTGTATAAATGTGAAATCTCATACTCCTTCTTAAACTCGATTTTAAATCTTTCGTAATTAACTATAAATCTTCTTCATTTTTCTTTAAATTATGTATCGAGTCTTTCCAAAATAAATAATATTGTATGCTGAAATATATTTTAGATAAAATGTTTATAATGTAAATTTTAGACTATATTTTATAATATTAATTAGGTAATTGTATATATCTTAAAAAAATTCAATATAATTTACCCCGTAATATTTGAGAAAGGAAAATTAAAATAAAAAATTATAAATCGGAGGAAACAAATAATTTATTTTTTTAACACGTTTTGGCCATCAAATTGACCCTACAAAATAAATAAAAATAGAAACAAACCAAATAAATTGTATTTGAAATTGGAACTGTCCAGGCACTTCATGGTCAGCGATCTCCTCGCCTATTTTGTGCTGGTAAGGACCATTTCTAACTTGATGTCGAGATCCTGCCACCAAGGTATGTCGTTCATCGTCTCCTTGTGATTTTGTGTTACTGTTTATTGTTCTGAACTCTGTTTGTTTGGTTTATATATCGTATCCTTGTGACTGTTGGGTAAACTCTCTCTGTTGGGGTTTTACTGATTTGATGTTGATACCATCACTGCTCAATCCTCAATTTGGTCAGTGTTTCCATGGTACTTTCCACAATGTTTTTAAGTACTAGAGAATCAGTTTCTATAATCACCTTCTCTAATTGTGTTGTCTTTATGTACTTTAAAGCACGTAAGATTGCCGTTGTTTCTGCTTGTGTATTAGTACTTAAAGGTTCATCAATCTCCTTAGCTTGAGCTTGTATGATATCCCCTTTATTATTTCTCACACAGAAACCCCAGGAGCTTCTTCCTGAGTTTCTTTTAGATGCTCCATCAGTATTGACTTTAATCCAACCAGTATCTGGTAGTCTCCAAATAACTCTAGTTACCTTTACTGTTGGACTATAGTTGTGAATAGCCTCTACCACCATTGCCCATTTGTATGGGATGTACGTGCAGTTTCTCCTCCTAGTTTTCATGAATTGAATCAATGTATGCGTAATTTGATAGATCACCTTGTTAACTGGAGATTTTATTCCCATGTCTTATTGTGTTTCTTCTTTTCCACAACTCCCATACTATAATAGAAGGAACTACCTGAAATATATACTTAATCTGGTGATGTGCATCAATCTCCCACCATAAATTAATAACTTGGGATAGCTGCATGTTCTCCATGTTGATTCCTACTGGCCACAAAAGTGCTTCCATACCATTTGAGCTATGGGGGAGTGTAGGAAAACATGAGAAGTGTCTTCTATTTTAGGATTTTCACAACAGTAGCATCTTGAAGGGGATTGAAATCCTCACTTTTTCAATGAATCATCTAGGGGTAGTTTGGATTTCCACATGAAAAAATAGATTTTAATAGGCATGCCTTTGATCCACATGTGGTTGTATACCTTGTTAACTTCTTTTTTTTGTCTTGCTTTCTGGAATGCAGTCCTTACGGTAAACTTTCCCCTAAATTCCAATTTCTGGTAAGGTCTATCAAACTCTTCAGTGTCCTTGGCTGGACTGATTCGTTGTACAATGTGATTTGCCAAATCTTGAGGAAGTAATTCTTTTAAAGTTTGTTCATTCCACAGTCCTGTTTCTGCCACTTCTTTGACTAGAATAACTGTTTGGTCGTACTCAAATTCTGGGGGAATAATTTTATATAGAGCGCCCAAACCTGTCCAGTTATCTAGCAAAAAATTAGAATTGCCTTGCTTAATTGACCACCAAATTTCAGGTTCTACTTCTTCTCTACATTTAATCATTTTCTTCCAGATATATGTGCTTGTCTTAGCTTGTACCACCACTGCATGATGTTTCTTCAAATATTTGTTGCTCATATAACTTCTCCACAATGATTCTTTAGTTCTCATGTTCCACCATAGCTTTGCAAATAGTGCGTTGGATATATCTTGAAGACTTCTGAAACCCACTCCACCTTCTTCATATGGAGGACATAATGTTGTCCAAGTTGCCCAGTGTTTACTAGAGTTTCCAACTGAGTTGCTCCAAAAGAATTTAGCAAACATTCGGTGTAGTTGGGCTATGACTCCAGCTGGAGGGTTACATGCTGATAATAAATGAATAGGCATACTCTGCATGACACATTTTATCAAAGTTGTCCTTCCTCCTATAGATAAGAGTTTTCCTGTCCAAGAACTCAATCTGTTTTGGATTTTATCCAAAAGTTCTTTGTAGAAAATATTTTGTCTCCTACTATAATACATTGGCACACCCAAATAGGTGAAAGGAAAATCTTTCTTTGGAATTTTTGTCACAACATATACCTGATCCACCAGAGCTTGGGGGGTGAGATGAGGCATGAAGACCACACTTTTTGCTTTGTTAATCAGCTGTCCACTAACCTTTTCATACTCTAACAAGGTGTTCGTTATCAACTCTAAAGAATATTTGTCTGCTGATGCAAATATGATAATATCATCTGCATAAGCTAAATGGTTCACATATGGACTCCACTTTGGCATTCCATACTCTTTGTACCCCTCCTTACCATGAAGTGCATTAAGAGCTCTAGATAAACATTCTGCAGCCAGTATGAATAAAGTTGGTGATAAGGGATCACCCTGTTTCACTCCCCTGGTGGACTTAAAGAAACCATGAGGTTGTCCATTAACTAATATTGAGTACCACTTATTGTATACGATTCTATAAATCATATCTATTAGGATCTCTTCAAAACCTAATTTTCTGAGCACTTTAGTCAAAAATATCCAAGATACTCTGTCATAAGCTTTTGCCATGTCTAGTTTGATAACAACATTAGCAGGCTTACCCCTTATTATGATATCATGGACTATCTCTTGAACTAATAAGATGTTCTCTATAATACTTCTGCCTTTAACAAAGCCTGACTGTTGGGGTGATATCATTGTTGGCAGTAGCTTAGCCAACCTATCATGGATAATTCTAGAAAATACTTTGCTGGTGAAGTTACTTAGGCTGATAGGCCTCATATCCGAGAAAGTAGTGATTTCTTTTTTCTTTGGAATTAGTGTAAGATTTGTACATGTGATGTACCTAGGGAACTCGTGTCCACAGAAGAAAGATTTCACCATTTTTGTCATGTCCTTTGCAATTATATTCCAGCAAGCCTGATAGAATTTGCCGGTGTATCCATCTGGCCCTCCAGCACTCTCTGAGTTTAGTCCAGATACGGCATTTTTAACTTCCTCGGTTCCTCCTCCTCTGGTATTTCATTAATCATAACATTTTGTTCTTCTGATATCATTTTAGGTATATATTTCAGCATGTCAAAGTCACTAGGGTCTCTTTCTTCTATAAATTGTTTTGTGTAGAATTTGATTGCCTCCCGCGCTATGTCTTCTTCTTTATCTATCCATTCTCCTCTATCATCTTGGATTCTTTTTAGTTGCAATCTTCTTCTTTCTCCATTAACATGTGCATGGAAAATTTTTGTATTTCTATCCCCACCCTCAAACCATTGCATTCCTGCTTTTTGTTTCCAAAACTTTTCCTCTACTGTATATAAGTTTATTAAATCAGCTTGCACCTTCTGTAGTCTTTCTCTGTTAGTACTAATAGGATTATTCTCAAATTCTTGCTCATGGTTCTGTATCACTTCTGCCAGAGTATCTATCTGTCTGAATATGTCTCCATATGAGTCCTTACTCCATTTAGATAGTGCCTTACTCACCCTTTTCTGTTTATTGTGAAAGTTAAAGAAAGGATCAGTACTATGATCTTCTAGCCAGTTTTCTGCTACAACTTTCTGAAAAGCTTCATGTTCCACCCAAAAGCTTAGGAATCTAAATGTTTTCTTGGTTGGATTTCTATCTACTCCACTTGTTATTACTAGGGGAGAGTGATCTGAACCCTGTTTGATAAGATGCTCCACTTCTAAATTAGGGAATAAATCCTGCAAGGCTTGATTCCCCAAGCATCTGTCAAGTCTTTTAAATATGCAGGCTGCATCTGATCTACCATTCCACCATGTGTACATACTTCCTTTGAAGCCCAAGTCTTTTAACTGGCAAGTATTGATACAGTGAATAAAGTCTTCAGTTTCATTGAATTGTACTGGCAATCCCCCATACTTGTCAAGATCATCAAGAATCACATTGAAATCTCCACCTACTAACCATGGGCTAGTCATAGTTGTTGCAATGGTATATAGATCATCCCATAGAGCTATTCTAGTATGTCTATATGTGCTAGGATATACTAGTGTCACATGTATATCATGTCCATCATCAATATCTGTGAGTTTAAATGATAGTAGCTATTATGTGTCCATGTGTACTTCCATCTGAAATCTATCTTCCACAAATAACCAAAATTTTCCATTTAAGTTATGACAATTTGTTCCCATATTCAACCATAATTTATACATGTCAATGTGTCTATAATGTTGAAAAGGTTCTATCAAGGCTACGAAGTTAAAATGTTTTTGCCTATTCATCATTACTACCCTTTCGAAAGCCTGTTGTGAATTAACAGACCTTATAATCCATATAAGTGAGCAATTCATTGAGATATAGTATTGGCATGGGCTTTCCTTGTTAGTATACCTCCAGTTGCCTTTGGAGGTACACTTTTATCTTTTCCTTTAGTATTTTTCTTTTCTTTCTTTGTTTTTTTTGCTATTTGTCTAGGAGATAGATCTCCTTTGTTATTGTCTTGATTTGCTACTACACTGTTCTCCAGTTCATCATCATCTCCAATATGGACCTCATGTTTATGTTCCCCGTGTTGTTGCCTTTCTTTTGTATCTGTTATTATATTCTGATTCTCTGCCCCTTTCTGACTACTATTCTCCTCTATTCTATCTACCTCTCCGTCTTTGCTTTGAATTTCTATGTCATTGTCTGATTACCCTGGTGTGTGTCTGCTAACTGATGTTGTTGTTTCTGTTGAATTTGCAGGGTCTTGATTTCGTTATATTATTTGATCGCTACTATCTGGTGATTTTTGTGGGGTAAATACAACTTGTGGGCTGTCTGAATCTGCAGGTACCTTTTTAATTATATGCAAATTATCCTCTGTATCTTTACCAACTAATGTTTCCTCTGCATTCTGTTCATTTTCTTGTATTATGTCTTTTTTCTGTATATTTTGTTTCCCTATATTGTCGGTATTGTGTGTCACTTCATCATCTATATATTTGCTATCTTGATTAATGTTATCTTCACTTTGACTGTTGGTATCTTTGTTGCATTATGGGTTTTGCCAAATGTTGCTTCTACCCATTGCTTGGTCTTATCTTCTCCTTTATTGTTGCTAGCACTTGTTAATCTTTCCACATTTTCTCTGCATCTTGCTTATCATCTGTGAGGTCTACTAAAGTCTCAAATTTATTAGTGATAGTCGTTACTTTGTCACCTTTATTATCCGTGTGACCCTTGTTTTTGTAGTGATTTTGCTGGGTATCATATTCCTTCCGGTTTAGGTAATGCTGCAACTTACTCTTGTTATTTTTATTTTGAACCACATTCCGATTCTCAGAGGAAACAAATAAGCATTAACTAAAAAGAATAAATATTGTTTACAATAGATGCCACTTTGTTTCTGAACTCTTTGATAAATATTTCATACACACATGTCAGGCCTTTTCAATTTCTAGAGCTTGCCTGCAGTTTACCGTGCATTTGTCATAACTCTTCTCAACTCTGTTGGAAATGCTTACCTTCTGCACAATTTTTTTGGGTGAGTATCTTGCTTCTTTATACTTCTGTGTATTATATATTTTTATCTTCATGCTCGGCTCTTTATTGCCTTTATTGTATGTTTTGTGTTTTGTTTTTGTTGTTGCCCCGTAAATAAGCTTCAGCCCTCCAGGTGCTTACCAAAATTCCCAATTGAACCTTATAGGCGAAATTTCGCATAGCTTAGAATTTTGTTTTATCAAGTACACCGGCTGATTTTGTCCGTTGGTTGAGTACAATAACGCGCAACAAAGAGTTATATATGGATTAGTTAGCCAAGGATTCGTAATATAGTGACTAAACTCTAATATTGACTTGTTGTTTATCACTCCATGTATCACAAAGAAAACAAGTGCTTAAAGTTAATTAGAAAAGTTATTAGAATTTATAGGCTAGCTAAATTCTTCTGCTCGCTTAGATAATTGCATAATCTTTGGACAAATTGTTTCACAGTATTTAGAAATACAGAGGAATGAACATGAATCATGGAAAATGATAACTGGTAATACACTAAATGGTATGCTGATTTTTAAATTTGTAAACAAGAACCAGCTGGCATCATATTGCATTCTTAATAAATAGGTAATATAAATATTCAATTGGAAGTTTTGCTTCTGATATAGTTAAAGTACTCAAAATCAATTGGCAAGAGGTCAACGATTACGTGAAGTGCTTACTATTTTTAGGCCAAAGAATTAGTACCGAACTTTCAAAGCAACTTATTGGTGTTATGATATATATCTGTATGGAGGATGAGACCAAAGGGTCCCATCTCTTGCCACATGTTGTGGACCATGGTTGATTAATTGATAGCAGTTCAATTCATATATTGCTCTGTTTGTGGTTCATTTTAATTATAATTATTTGGAGCTATCATTTGATTCTTATGTATTCTGGTATTATTTATTTTTGTTTGTGTTGCAAAATGGTAGTCCAGTGAAAGTTGATTCAACTCCGCAAGTAATTTGATCGGTGGTTAGTGATTGCTATATTGAAAATAGTTGTCCTACCTACAGATACCACAGCTTCTGTAAAGGAGTAGATGAAAAAATTGAAGCTGTGTAGCACTATGCCCTCATTTCTGGTGCCTTTTGTCTAATTACTGAATTTCACAAAACTTTTGGAGCAGGAAATGATTCCTCTTGTGAGTGGTTGAGCTAGATAGTAGATAGTACATGCTCCGTTTTCCATTAACATACTCATATAAGTTTAATTCATACCCTTTAAGGTGAAGTTTGCATGCTGATGTGTCAAGTGTAAACACTATAGCCATTATATATTTCACTTGTTTACTGCAGGTTTGTTGAACTAATATGGCAACTTCCATTGCATGCTTTGAGGGAGGTTCATAAGTGAAAGATAGACATCTCTTCATCTTTAAGTAATTTTGTGTATACATCCCGCTAAACTGTAACACAAAGAGGATGTTATTCAGAAGATAAGAAGAACAGTAGTGTAGGTCGACACATACAATCGGTTAAAATAGTCTTATGAGAAAGCATATGTTCATGTTTGTAGTTGCAATCGAGATTGACTTGGTATATTTTAGAGCACACACATGTTAGTTCATAATCTTATAATGGAACAAATAAGACACAAGGTAGATAGTTCCGTGATAGAAATTCCATGCTATGTTTTCAAACATGCTATTTGAATGTGGTCACTGAACATATTTAAAGTTTTTCTTTTTGTATTCTGTACTTTTCTTGGTTGCTTAGAGAATAGTTGTAGTTTTCCAATTTTTTAGGATTAGAGTATATTTACTTGATTTGGACCCATTGATAAGTCTCAATCTTGAGGGCTTGATGATTTTTGGATTGTCTGCAGAAGTGTATATATTGGGAGGGTGAGCGTTGACATCTTTAACAATGGAGAGAAGGAGGTCTTGGGGAGAAGCTCAGAGGGAGATTAAACAACAATCTCTGGGTTAATCAGTTGTCAAAAAGTTTGAAACTTCAGAAGAAGGAGAGCAAGAGCAAATAAAGGGTTGCTCTCTCTGTTATCGCTACAGAAAATGACAAAGAGATTGGTAAAATCTTGTTGTTTCTCTTCTTTAAGACATGTCTGCTTTAACTAATGCCACAGTAGTGTATAAATATGGCGGAATAAGTTGATTTGTGTGATATATATAAATGGAGGCGGATGTAGCATTTAAGCTTGATAGGTCCTGTACTAAGATATTTAGCGCTGAACTCACCATTGTGAAATTGTGGTTCTGTCTTGAGGGGTCTGCTAATTTCTTAAATCATTAGCAGTTGAATAAATATTTCTCACCTGGATAATTCTCGACATCCACAGACTCTGTCAAAGACAAAGAAGAGGGCTAGGGATCAAGCTTTAATCGATCAACTGGACTTCGTGGTTTAAAGTGATTATTTTAAGCATTTGTCATATACACCAGCACTGATGATGTGTCTTACTGACTTTAATTTTCTCCCTAATTTTTTTTTTAATGGACCGATTGTTTTTACTAGAAGCACCTTGCTTAGTATATTAGATTGTTGCAAGCTATTGTTATCCGAAGGTTTTCTGAAAAGAAAACTTCCTGCTAGAGGGCATAACATAGTGGGTCCAGTTGGAAGCTCCTAATAGTCCACAACATATTTGTTAAAAATATTTCTTCTGTCCATTGCTCAGAGAATTTGAGGTTCTTGGATCGATGGACTCTAAAGTCTGAGAGGTTTAGAGTTTCTAATTGTTAACCTGTTTTAAATAGGTTTTTGTGTACATCCTTCTTCCTAGCACATGTGGTTATCACCTTTATCATGCCTCTTTAGCACCTTTATTAGGTTATAGGAATACATAATGTGAAGTCCAGAATTTCTTAGCTTTGTCTAAATTGATTCTTTTTTTTGAGCAAAAACTCTGGAAAAGGAATTTCACAACTCATCAGGTCATTTAGAACCACCATCATTAATTTGTTCAAAAGTCTGAATCATCGTGTTTGTTTGATAGTCACTTAAATGCTTTGATAAGTATAAGTACTCGTGTAGTGTGACACTGAGTTTATATGATAACTTTATGTAATCTAAGTTCAGTGAGAACATTTTCCTCCTTTGCGTTCTATTGGCATATATGTATTGACGTATTGTGGTGGGATACTGCCTCTTATATTGGTGCTAACGTGAATTTCGTCAATCAGAATTCGATCTTGCATGGACCAATTATTCTGTTTTTCTATGAACCCACCGCTTATCTTAGATTCCACCAGTGGATTAATGGTAATTAAAGTTATTCGTTCCTCTATATCCGACTACCTCACTGACATAAGATTTTCATTATTGTTCATGAGGTAATCTTTGTAGTGGTCATCTTTAAGGTGGGAGCTCTTTGTTTTGATGAGATTTTGTGACAATCTTTTGCTGATTATTGTACTCACTTATTGCCCCTTTTGTGATGTACTTATACGTTAGTTCCTCTTTTTGGTATCAATTTAATTTGTATATTCTTTTGAGTTGTATCTTGTGGATTTCCCATCATCCTGTATGCATGCAAATCGTGATTTTCTCATACATCCTTGAAGATACATACCTACAATGGAGTTGAGTTACGGTAACTTATTCTTGGATGATATGGTGTGGCACTAATTCTAGTATGATACTAATTGAAGTGCTGCAGCACCGCAGATATAAAATGATATTCAAAGTTGTAGTTACTGGTACTCTGACCCTATTCAAGCTTCCACTTTTGAGCATCCCGAAATAGAAAATAAACCCAGACACATCGTAGCTTTTATTGACTACATCAAAAGTGAAATTGTCAATTTCACAATGCAAGTAGAATGGAGTTTTCTTGACTACCGTGGTGTCAATATGCTATGTTTCAAAGTGAAATGTTGATTTTTGTATATTAATAAACATCTACCATGATGTAATAGTGGTATTTTCATGTGTTCTGAATGGTACCACACTTAAAACTTTCATCCTGCAATGTACAGTTTTAATTAGTGATCTTTTGTAAAAGCTACAAGTCCGCTTCATTATGTTTTTCTAGACATGATTTTGGTTGTTTTTGCGACAATTCTCTTTGTGTCTGCCTCTTGCTATTAAGTTTCTCTATTTCTTCCTTTCAACCAATTTGCTTTCTGCTTTGTAGCCGTTTTCCCACTAAAATAAATTTTGTACAGTCTATGAGAGCTATATATTCTTTTTGTTTGGAGTCAATACTCTTTTCTCAAAGGTCCAGTTATATTGACAATATTACCATTTATGAATATGCAAAATGCTCATAAATTGACTTCAAGATCTTTTTCTTGTATAGGATTCATCAGTATTGGCATAGCTGGGTGGCCTGACATGCGTTTGCCATCCTTTATACTTTATCCTAGAGGGACAGAACTTACTGTTCGGGGATTACTTGGGCCCGCCTTGATCTTAGCAAGTAAAAAATGTTGTTTCTTTTTTTTGAATGCATCTTATTTTGCTTATTGCTCGAAGCTCACTAGGTATTTATGCTTGCTTACAATTTCATTTATTTATTTTCAAATATAAATAAAGCTTTGACATTTTCTATTTCCACATAGTATAAGTAATTCTGTTTGAATGTTTGAAGTTTATATTTGACTTTTTTCAGGGTTATATTTTGTGTTTTAGATATTTCTCTTGTTATTATAATCATTTAAGATTCAGTATAGCACCTGCTGATAGTAAACAACTCTCTCTTCTTTTGTGTATTATGTCTTTGGTCAGAAAGAGAAATTTCAGATATTTACAAGGAAGAAAGACTGTGCAGTCTTATTTTTCATTGCTAAGGAGAAAACATAATATTCTTGCTACTCTATTTCTAGACAAAGGGACAAAAGAAGTTAAATATAGATTTCTATTGTAGCTTTTAGTCACGTCTTCAAATTTTAATGTGAAAGACTTCTTTCTCTGAATAGGTACATTTCTTTGCTAATTAGATTGCTAAGACTCTTCCTTTGAACTTCTTTTAAGGCAGATATCTTATTGTGATAAAGAAGTCGTGACTCTTTGTTGAACTGTTTTTTTGGAGGTAAGATACTGATAAATTTAATTGAATCTGCTACGTCACAGATCTCAGTCATTGTTGATGGGTTGTTGGATGCCTTTCTGCTTTACATCTAAGAGGTTGTAGTTTATGGAGTGTTGAACACTGCTACTTATAAAATCAGTACAGCAATTTAGTTTGTGTTATTCATCGTGGAATATTACTGTATTTATTATGTTCAAATATATAAGAGAAGTTTGGAAGCATACGGGTTAATATATGGAAATATGTCCTTAAACTAACTCTTCAAAAGGCGAAGAGTAACACTTAAAAAATAAAAGGAGACATGAACGTTGAGATTTAAGGTGGGTCTTTCTTTACTTTAAATATGAATGTAAGTTTTTCTTCAAAGAAATTGCTTTCTCTTACACTTACTTATATTTCTATTTCTTTTTAAAAAATATTTATTTCCATTAAATTTATTTGAAGTTGAAGTATCCTTTGGTGTAAAGTAAACATTTCTGCATGGATATAAGATTTTGTGTTGTTTTTGTTATTCATCAGCCTTTTTTCCTACGTGCTCGCTTTGTATCCCGCAGTCAAAGAAGTGTTATGTTATTTATTAAAATGATGAGGTTTGGTGCTGCTGCTCTTTCAATATTAGTGGATGTTGTGTTGCTGCAACTGCTGCTTCTCCTGGAAGAATTAAACTAAAGGTACTTGTTCTTTTTCATCTGATCATGAGTTTTTGTTCATTGTATAATGTTTAAGCCTTCATTAGCATTTTTTATATGTTAATAATTCATTAACATTTTTATTTATTCTCACAAAGATATTGAATGTTTTATATCCTGGTCAATCCCAACTTGCTAGATCCAATAAATAAAATGGAAAAGGTTTAGTTGTATAACTCAAGTGGTTGAAATTGTTTGTTTATTTATAATTGAGAGATACATTAATTTATTTACTTTGCTCAAGTCTCAACTACAACTAGAAAAGAAGTCATTTGTTAGAACCTGGTCCTCCCAAAAAGACCAAATGACCAAAATCATTTTCGCCAGTTCGTTTATCACTCACTTGGTAGAGCGCACTGGCATCTTCAAACTTTGACAAAGGACCAGCATCTGCAGTTTTCCCAGCAGAATTGATGACGGCAATTTTTCTACAATATGCATCGATGGAGGTGTCCCGTTGAGGGAATTGTCCTGTACCCATTGGAGGGAAAGTAGGTCCTAAGCTAAATGCCTCTCCACCCCATGACGCCTTCGATGCAAAATTCTTTAATCCCCCAAACAGTTCTGCTGGCCAATAACCAATCTGTGTAGAATCAGAACCATAACGTAGCCACCAATTTCCATTTATCAAGTCCTGAAAATGAAAAATTCATCCAAAATTATCAAAATGTTCATAAATTGATTAATTATGTTTGTATGTATGTACATACCTTTTGAATATAAAACCTCTCCTCGAATATATCTCCATCTTTGGAAACATGTGGGAATATATGGTCGAGAGGTATTTGTGTATTCACTATTATGAATCCTTTGCAACGTGTGTTGAAGCATTGAGTTGTGCCAGACTGTTTGATTGATTGATTGATTGATTAGTTAACCAACTATATATGAGTAACATAATATAATATTAGTACTTATTGATCCTTACTTTGAATAATACGAAAAATCGTGCACGAGCATCACCATAAAGAATTGGATCCACCTACATCAATTAATGTCAATTCTTGCTACTACTCTCTATGGAAATTGAAAATGATTGATTTGGATGAAATAAACTTACACGCCAACCAGCTTGTATTTGGTCACGACCATTTAGTAACTTCACAACAGATGCACTCCATTGGTTATTTTGAACCTTTGGAGCGTAAATGCTCATCCAAGCACCAGCTCCCGTAAACTTATTATTTTGGTTATCTGATGTTTCTTCTAGAGCAAACTGAAATAAGATAACACATGCATTTATAGATAACAATTATATATGTGAATCACTAGGATAATCAAAGCAATTAGTACAAGGATCGAGGTAAATTACGTGATAGACGCCTTTAGCATAACTAGCATTAAATCGACCCGCATTTTGTTCTCTAATGAGATCTTCTTTCGTAGTTCTTCTTATAGGAACTGTTCCCTTTGGACAACCTCCATCTTTTAACATATTGGGGGTGTTTCTCAATGTCGAGGGTTCTTCGTCTTTTTTTGTTAGAGAAAAAGTTGGTTTCGTCTGCATAACAAAATTTCAAGGACACATTTTTGCTTTCATAGTTCAAAAGATAATAATGAAGTATGTTTAAATAGATGTATAGAACACATACCTGAGGATCATAAGTATGATTTTTTAGCAATGGATGATCAAATGCCGGCTGTTGATAGAAATCTACGCAATCATAAATATCTCCATATTCGGTCTACAAAATGATTGTATGTAGTGTTTGTTATTAATTAATTTATTACAAGTATATATCAAAATAATAATTAATTTTCATATATAATTGAAAGAAGAAAAAAAATATATTAGGTACTAACCTTAATAGTTTTAACTGCTGGCTTATTTAAAAGCTGTAATCTTCTCTCCAATGCTTCATCTTCTTGCTTAGTTAAGCCCTCAACTTTATCATAATTAAGAAAAAACGTAATTGCAATAAGAAATGATACAACTTTTAGATGCATCCGTGTGATCTTCATCCTATCAAATAAATTAATTATTTAACTTATACTCTAAAGAAAGAAGAGGAAAAGAACCTTTATATAAGAATCACAAAGGCATTTTCATAACGGTAATTTGATTTTCCTTAATTAATAATTAAATTGATTGATTCTTTTCATTGATTTTGTAACCGTAATTTTGATTGATTTGGTAACCGTGGTTTAATTTTATTCTTCTCATTGATTTTCCTTTATAAATTTTATTGATTCTTCTAATTGTTCTACCCGTAAATTAATTCATCATATGCGATTTCCTCATTGTTCTTACTTATATATGGAAACTTGTCTCTTTCCTTAAAAAAAAAATTAGCTAGTGGAAAGAGAAGTTCGGTATTAATAAATGAGAGCTTATATCGTGCAATAAAATGAATTCAATCGCTAATTGAGGTATACATTAACGTAACATAAAAATGATTTTTATTGATAATTAATTGACATAGTACCTTAATTATCGCTAAAAATACATTATGAATGTGCCTAAATCCTATAGCGATGTTTGTATCCAATGATAAAAGTCGATAAAGATTTTAGCACTTCTTATTAATGTATATTTTTTATTGTCACTAAAAACTATTTTTATTGTATAGTGGTACAAAATATGTAATGGAAAAAACATATATAAATATCTATATTAATCACTTGATAAGAAACAAATAAAATGAAGCTAAAAGATTTTATTAAAAGTTTATTTTATGCCGTTTTGGGCTAAGAACAATGTTTGAAACTTTGAATAATTAATAAGATCATTATATGTGGTACCCCGTTTCATTGAATCTTTCCAAATTATACTCTAATCGCAAAAATAAAGGAAAGAAAAATATAAACAGAATAAATATGTTTGGTATATTTATATAAGGTAATTACTTCCAGAATAATTTTTAGAATAGAAAACTAAAATTCATATTGTTTTTCATGATTTAAAATCTCATTTATTTTTATCAAGATTGATGTGTCTGAATTCGAATAAAAAAGATCAAAATGTTTGGTTTAATTATATATTTAAATATTAAGATTTATTTTATTTTAAAAAATGAGTAATTAAAATTGTTTGCTTAAGATTTTTGAGTATAGTTTATTTGTACTTTTTAATGTAATAAATAAATTCAAAAAATAATTAGCCATAATATCAATATATTTGGGGGAAAATCTCATTTAATATAAATAAATATTACATTCTGGATAATATTTTAGAACTATCAAATTTCAAATGAAAATTATATACAAAGTAACAATGTAATCATATACAAAATGTAAAAATTTAAACAAGTTATTAATCTTTTAATGAAAACTTATCCAACCAAATAAAAACCTGTCCACTTTAAATGCTCATAGATACGACAATTTGAATAACTAACTGCATAGCAAATCAGTTCAAATTCTATGTCCAAAGAGTAGAAAAATAATTCAAAATGAAAGTATTTCCTTTCTTTGCATTTAGCTTATGCAATTTCAATTATATTATTACAAGACCAAATTTGATTTGAAACACACTTTGATTTCAAGCGTAAATTCTAAATGTAGTTCATTTGTAAATCGTAGTTTTTTTAGTAACAATTGTGAAAATTATTATTCAGATTAAACGAGAATTACGGCTTTAATTATTTAACAACACAGAATTTCTAGTCTAGTCACTTCTGCTCACAACTAGTAATCAGTTAAAATTTGAATAAAATTCTTATATTTAGAGATAATTGTCAAAAATACACCTAAACTATTGAGAGTGCAACTTTCATATCTAAACTATCATTTTTTTAGTTTGAAAAATACACCTATCTCGTTTATACCACTCTCATCATAGTGGGTGTAATGTACTATATCTTTTATTTTAAAGAATTTTCACATCACACTCCACATGGACACATTCAATCTTGACAAAAATTAAATAAATTATTAGTATTAGTTAAAATAAAAATTAAAAATTATTATCCAAAAATATTATATTTCTTTTATGAAATAAAATGTAAAATATTATTGTTACCCCACTCCATCACATCCTCTCACCCCCCATCTCTGGACATTTTAAAAGTTTTTTTTTTGTTTAAATTTCTTTTATAAAACTATTTAATATTTTTACTTCATCTCCTTCTCTCTCCCTCAAATACTAATTTAGATATTATTTTGTTTCTCTTTTAAAAAAAACACTCCACCCCACAGAACGCTCCGCTTCCAATTTTTCTTTTATCATTGTTAGATATATACATATCGAAAATATTTTTTACTTGCCACCGCAAGATTTTTATTAATTTTTTTTGTTTATTTATGTTATATTCGGTAACTAATAGAATTTTGTTCTCTAAAAATGTGTGTACGTACATATCTAACATAAAATGAGAAAAATGTAAAAAACTAAAAATTAGGAGTGGAGGGTTAAATGGGATGGGATAAAAAATTTATTTTTATGGATAGTAATACTTTAATCTTTAATTTTTAATTAATATTAATAATTTATTATTTAATTATCGTGAAGGTGGATATTTAATCCATGTTGAATGTCATGTGTCAAGTTTTTTTCAAATAAAAGACATAGTGCATTTTACACACACTACTGAGGTATGAAACTCGCACTCTCAATAGTTTATATATGAAACTAAAAGAAAAGGAATATATATGTGTTTTTGACAATTATCTCTTACATTTATACAATTCTTTTGATACCCGAAATCTACTTATCCTGCCTATGATTTCCTTTTTGATCTATATGTTATAACTTGCTCATTTTGTACACTTAATTCGATGAAATAAATATGAATTAATTTTTCGAATAAAAGTTTGTTATTATCTGCTATAATTGGGATAAATAATTACAAATGGGAATAAGATAAAAGCCAATGAATAGAAGGTTTTGATGCTATTAAAATGAAATTTTTTTTTAGCTTGGGTGGATGATGTATTGCCGACGTTGATGAAAGCAGTGGCGGATCAAGAATTTCTATTAAGGAGGTTCAGAAAAAAAGAAAATAGTGGTTTGAACCCCTAAACCACTAAGCCAGCATATAATCTTATATTCAGAAGGTTCAAAATCGACATATAAACATTAAAATTCTTTAAATTATCTTAAATATACAACGTAATTTTTTGTCGAGTGGATTGGGTAAATTCCCTCGGCATACTCTAGGTCCGCCCTGGATGAAAGGAGTAAGATTTGATAAAGGGAAATAAGATGTGAGTTGATCAATGGAGTAGATGGAAGAGGTTGGATGATGGTTTATTGGATTACCAACGTAGGCGCCGATGGATGGGTTTTGAAGAAGAAGACACGGGGGAGGGGAGGGTAATTCAAAAGATGTATTTTATTTTCATAAAAAAACATTTTGGATTATTTATATAATTTTTTTTAAAAAGGTTGGATTTAATGCCACGTGTCATCATTTAATTAGTATGTTTATTATGTGCAAGCGTTTGAAATACATGTGTCTTATATATTTAAACTGATTGTCATTTTATGTTAAATATGTATTTGTTTCTTAAGAGTAAAGTGTTCAATACGTACAAATCTACTTAAGGTGTCTAAGTGAAATATGCGGACAACTTTAAGGGGTCGTATATGACTTAAGCCCCTTTTTTTAATTTCTTATGTCTTGATACCTCATACTCAATTTTCTATGCATTAATCTTCATCTTAGATCGTAGAAAAGAAGAGTGTGTTGATTGCATATTCAAGCATTGACTTTTTATATTAAAAAAAAAATGGAAAACGACCTAAAATATCATCGAAATATTTGAAATGGTACAAAAATATCCTCCATCCACCTATTGGCTTCAAAATGCCCTTTTCATCCATTTATTGATTCCAAAATACCCCTGTCATCCACCTTTGGGTTAAAACTTGACCACTTATATAACAGTTTTAACTTAAACTATTTAAATATTTTTAAAATACTTGACGCTCAACTATTGGTTATAATTTAATTTATTAATATCATTTATAAACAAACACACTACCCACCCAATTAATAAATCAATTCTAATATAAAAATTGCCCTAAACACTACTAAAACACGATGAAATTACAGATTTTTAAAAAATGACATCCAAAATTATTCGAGTCCGAATTGAAGCCCCAATTAAATTTAGGTTGAGCTGCTTATTTAGGAGGTCACTTTCAAGCTTGTATTCAAATTTATGATTAAATGTAAAGAAGTAGTACATCCCGAATAATTTATGCACTTTTTAAAAATATAAATTTTTAAATATTAATGATTTTTTTTAATTATTAAAACTTTAATATATTATTTTTAAAAAAAATTATATATTAAGTAATATCACATAATTGAGACGAAAGAATAATTAAGATAAACATAGTTAGACTTTTAAGTTTATCGATAATTTTTATTTAGACACTTCAATTATAATATATTTTGAATGAGGACTTGAATGAATATATGATAATGTACTTCTATAGATATTTCGCCTTAAATTTTTAGAAACACTTATTGGCAGTAGCTTTCTTGCTGTTACATTAGTAATGTGGCGGATTTATTAATTGGTGGAGCTTAATTAGTAATGGGTAGATAGTTGATTTGTTTATAAATAATATTAATAAGTTAAATAATAACAAATAGTTGAGCGCCACGCATTTAAAAAATATTTTAAATTTAAAACCGTTAAATACGTGATCAATTTTAAACCCAAAGGTGGATGACAAGGGTATTTTGGAGTCAATAGATGGTTGAGAAGGGTATTTTGGAGCCAATAGATGGTTGGAGGGTAGTTTTATACCATTTCTAATACTTTAAGGATATTTTAGGCCCTTTTCCGTCAAAAAAATCATTTTGGACAATTTTATAGAAAATCAATAAGTATTTCCTAAATCAATGTAATTAATTAGTTACTTTGTCACATTAATTAGTTCCATCAGTTAGCAAATTGTGCAATTAATGACAACACCCATTATTGTATATTTGATATAATTTTCCCACAATTTTGATTAAAATATAACAATATTATATAAATAATAATAAGGAAAATTTTTCAAAATGTCAATATTTTGACATTTAATAAGATTCATTGTCAATACTTTCATTATTTAGTAAAAATGTCAAAGTTTTAGTTTATTATGTATCTCATTTATTTATTTTTTATTTGTTTTAATTGAGAGAATTAAATGTTAAAAAATAAAAAGAAGAAATCAAGGGGAGAGAAAAATACTAAAGATGAATGATTGATTAAACCTCTCATCAGTTATAAAAATTCAAAAATAAAAAAAATTATTGTTTTGTTCATAACATGATACAAATACTATTACGAATACATACATTTGTTACTTGGATACAATTTTGTTCATAACATGATGCAAGTACTATTGTGAATACATACGTTTGTTGCTTGGATACAAAAAACTGTGATCTTTGCATGCAAATGCAGTTTCTGAGTAAATGATATATGTAAGAAAAAGTATTCAACTTGGCAAGCATAAAAATATAATAAGTATACATAATATAACTTAGAAACTACATCACATAAAAACAATTTAGATAATAATGTAATTTATAAATCAAACTTGACATTCTCAAAATGTAATGATCTAATGAAAACACCAAACATGATACAATGACGATAAAATAATGAAATAAAATTGAATGAATACAGGGAATACAATTAATATGCATTTATACTTTAACTTTGAAAACATTCAAATAACATTACTATTTATTTAAAAATGTATAAAATTTTTATGTATGTTTACTTTACTGATACAAACAAGACTCTCACAAAGCATAATAAATACAAACACATCAGAATACAAAATCATCCGAAATAAATTCATTAATAAATATCATACAACACAAATACATGAAAATTACATAGCATACAACATAAATACAACAAATACACCACAACGAATACAAAATCATCCAATTAGAATTCATTAATAAATCTGAAATATCATATTTATGTAAAATATATTCTTAAATTATTGAATATCTATCAATGTAAAAAAAATATAAAGGAATGATTAAAAATTTGATACATTATTAAAATTGACAATAATTGTCGCCAAAATACAAGAATAAAATAAAAAAACGGAATACAAATACAAATTAACAAAAATTGCACGGTCTACATAAGACATTTGCAAATATATTCAATACACATACTAAATTGATTTTGGATACATAAAAAGGTAAAATCAAACTACATTGTTGAGAAAAATTGTTCTTTAACTTTAACTCAATATGCAAAATACTAAACATGCAAAAATAATTAAATACCTCTTCATCAACTATTTGGTCTTCTCTATCTTTTTCAAGTACCCCACGAGTAGATGAAGATACTACATTTTTTATCTGAAGAGGAAGAATTTGTTCTGATCGTCTCTCTTCCTTCATTTTAGAAGTGGATCCTACATTATCCGTTGTTTCTTGAGTAATACATAGATTAAAGAATGAAAATCACTAGAAATTTGACGATTAAGTTGAATAACTCTAGTAAGTCTCTTAGATTCATCCATTGAAGATTGTTATAGAGGTCTAATCGAGATTTATCCTACTTTCAACAATTATGAATGATTTAGATAAAAACAAAATCAGAAAATAAATCTAAAAAAAGAAGAAGATAAAGATGAATACCTTAATTAATGGAATTTGTGTGAATTCAATTTCTGAAGATAAAAACATAAAAAATTATGGCAAAAAGATATGAGAAATTTGAAAGTTGAATGAGAATATGAAAAGAAGATATGAAAGAGAGAGAAAAACTTTTCTTTTATATATATATATGAGCCAAATTGGAAGAGAGATACGTAGTAAACATGAATAAATGGAAATTAAAGATTTTTATTTTTAAAAAAATAAAAATAGTTGGATAACATGTATGAATGGGATATACATGGGAAACCTGAATCAGTGAAGTTAAATAAAGTAATTTTGTATAAAATTAGTTGGAAAACATGTAGGCAATAGGATATAAAATAGGTGTTTAATTAGGATACATATTATTTTTCAAAATAATGATATTTTGACACTTTTACTAATATTTTTAAAGTAGTGAGATTTTTACTAATTAAGTTATGAATTTTGATTAGTTTGCTAATTTTTTCTAATAAGAATGTCACTGAAACACATAATATACATTTATACAATAGCCTGCGAATCGCTGAGTCCACTAAACTCATTTTTGTCAGTAATATTATGTGTTGGGCCTAATTATCTTCTCGAGACAAGCCACTAGAAAGGATTGGGCCAATAACTCCATATCAGATACAACAGATTTACATAAGCTGACAAATTCCAAAAATGAATTTAACTTTGTACTTATTTGTTTATGTATTTGTATTCAAACTAGGCAGTAATATTGCCAGCATGAAACCAACATTATCAAAGTCAAAGTTATTATCTTAATTATTATCTTTTGTCACCTTGCTCTAATGTGTAATTTTAGGTGCTAAAGTTTTGATCCGTAAGTTACTATCTAATTTGTTGTAGTGTGCTAGTTAGTTTACTAGGAAAAGTTTCATAAATAGCTAAAATGAGAAACATAATACGTCTTCTTAATTAGTGTTTGTCTATTTATATAATATAACTTTGAATGATTAGATGCGTTTTCGTTTGTATATTTCACTCTTTTTTTTAACTGATTATACAAATCTTAATCAAATCAATTATTGATTTATTTTAATTGATGCAACAATTTTTTTTTTCTAGGGAGAAGGGTCAAATATGCCCCTAAACTATTCGAAAAGGTCTAGATATACTCTCCGTTTAAAGTTTGGGTCACTCATGCCCTCGCCCTCCAACTTTTGACGCAAATATGCCCTTATGGGTGTTAGTTGGTATGTTGGATATATCCAACTCATTTTTTATTTATTTAATGTCACATGGAATTGTCTGGTCATTTTGACCTTAACAAATGACATTTATATGAAAATGGAGAGGGTTTCAGACTCATAAACGCCTAATTCGACCCATAAATAAATCCTCTTTTAAATAAACTATTCGATCCATTTTTAACAATTTTGATTCATTTTTATTTTTTGATAAATCTCGAAAATGAGTATTTGATTGATAAAAAATAGGAAAAATATGAAGAAAAAAAATATAAAATAAACGTCAAAATTCAAAAATAAATATAGTAACCTTAAATCCAACAATTTAATATTTTAATTAAAATTTGATTTTTTCAGTAAATCTCGAAAATGAGTAGTTGATTAATAATAAATATGAAAAGTATGAAGAAAAAAATTATAAAATTAACCACAAATGTTCACAATAAATATAGTAACATTTAATCCAACAAGTTTTTATTTTTTTTATTTTTTCGACAAACTCCGAAAATAAGTAATTTATTAATTAAAAAAAGGAAAATATAATTGATTTATCAAAAAAAAATATATTAAAAAAATTTCTTATTTTTTTATTGATAAATTATTCATTTTTTGGAATTTGTCGAAATTTTTTTAGAATTGAAGGTTACTATATTTATTCGCGAACTTTTGGAGTTAATTTTATATTTTTTTTATACTTTTCATATTTTTTATTGATCAGTCACTCATTTTCGAGATTTACCAAAAAAATCAAATTTTAATTAAAAAATTAAAATTGTTGGATTTAAGGTTACTATATTTATTTTTGAATTTTTGGCGTTAATTTATATTATTTTTTTTCTTCATATTTTTCCTATTATTCATTTTCTGGATTTATCGAAAAAAATAAAAATTAATTAAAATTATTAAAAACATGTCGGATAGTTTATTTAAAAGGGGGATTGACTTATGGGTCGGATTAGGTGTTTATGAGTCCGAATTTCTTTCCATCTTCATATAAATGTCATGTATTAAGTAAAAAAATGACATGGCAATTTGATATGACATTTAAATAAGGGAAAAAGGACGGATTTACCCCCGAACTTAAATAAATGGTACGTTTATGCCCTCCATTATACTTTGCGTTCACATAAGCCCCTGCCGTCCAATTATAGGTACATATATGCCACTCTCACTAACGGACCCCTCATTGTTTACACGTGTCTTAATCCTATTCAACTACCCGTTTGACCTTTTTTTAAAATCCCATAAATCAACTACCCGTCCCATAACTCAATAACCTACCAAATTTCCTCTAAAAGAAATCCTAATTGAAAGACTCAAATTAATTAGGATTCATGGGGTAATTTGGGTCTTTTTAACTGCTGAATTGGAAGACAAACAACATGTAGCTTTTTACCCGAACAAGAAGCTAATATCAAACAGTTACGTTATTTGTGGAAAGGAATTTATCAGGAAATTTAATTGCTTTAGCAAGCTAATCCAGAACATTTCGAAAACTGTCGTTGCTGGAGAAGTTATCCAACTAAAGCGCACCATGTTAATTCCGGCACTGAGCATTTCCCCCAAAAATTCGATCACACTACTATTTGAAGGAAAATATGCAAAGTAATCTGGGCTCTGCCAGTGGGTCACCCCTGGTAAAAATTTTGTTTGAACATCTGGATCAAATGCACCAAGATCCAAATGACACACATTAGCACCCAAATTAATTAGTATTCATGGGTTAATTTGGGTCTTTTTAATCAAGATTTCTTTTAGAGGAAATTAGGTGGGTTATAGGGTTATGGGGTGAATAGTTGGTTTATGGGTTAAAAAATGAGCCAAACGGGTAGTTAAATAAGATTAAGACACGTGTAAAAACTGAGGAGTATGTTAGTGAGAGGGGTATATGTGTATCTATAATTGGACGGCAGGGGCTTATGTGGACGAAAAGTATAACGGAGGGTACAAACGTACCATTTATTTAAGTTCGGAGGTAAATCCGTCCCTTTTCCCTTTAAATAAATGAAAAATGAGTTGGATATGTCCAACATACCAACTAACGCCATAAGGGCATATTTGGGCCAAAAGTTGGACGGCGAGGGTATGAGTGACCCAAACTTTAAACGGGGGTATATCTAGACCTTTTCGAATAGTTTAGGGGCATATTTGATCCTTTTCCTTTTTTCTAAAAGAAAAATATCCCTTAAGTCATGATTATTAAAGCTAGTTAGAATTTCTTACCTAATATGACTTGTTCTTCTTGACGAAAGCGAAGACTCATTTTGCTCATAATAATGCAAATTCTTCCGAATTAAGAAAAATATTCCATTGATTTATTTATTTCTTATATAACAAAAGGTAAACAATACATTGTATTTATTACGATATATCTATGTTTTCGACTACAATTGAATACTATTGTATTTGACATGTTGTTAGTTTATTGGTGTTTTATTTCAATTTCTAATTAGTCCAATATGATACGGAAATGGTCCATATGTATATGAATAGTCATTTGTATATAAATATACATAAATAATTGGTTTTACATAAGTAACTTGTAGTTGAAGTATATACGTTTGTATAAACAAAATAATACGTATATCTATTTGTATATGTGTGCTAAATGGTACTTGTATCATAACGGAAATATTCAGGATACTTAAATATCCCTTTGCTAATTTTCTTATACATTTTCATAAGATTTGTGTCATGGAATAAAAGATAACAAGCTAACAAAACAAATAAAATCACCCCACATGACCAAATATCCACCTTTTCGCCATCATATCCACTATTATTATGACGTCTGACACGACATATGTTTGAGTTTCACATGTCGTGTGGAGGAGGTCATGTTGTCTCTTCTTATCGAAAAGATCACTCAATCCAAGATTTCGGTTTCATCCATGAATATATTTTTGAATTTCAGGTCTCTATGATATACCCCTTCACAATAAAACAAATCAACGGTCGCAAGTAATTGTTGAAAATATTTTCGTGTTGTTGAATCTGTTTAGCAACCTTATCAAATAATTCACCACCTTTAACCTATTCCATTGCAAAATATTTTTTTTATTTTTCTAGCCATTACTTCATAAAGTTCACAACATTGGGATGCCTAATTAATCTCATGACAGAAATATCAACATCATTTAAATTTGTTTTATAAAACTCTCTACAAATAATGTCAATCACTTTGTATCCGATGCATTATGTGTTGGGCCTCATTAGAAAAAGGCACTAAAAAAGGAGTAGGCCTATAACTCCATATTAGCTACAGTAGGTTTATGAGCAAAGCAAATGGGCCAGAAGCCAAACTGATGCGGGCAAACATTAACGGTATGTTGGGTGAGGCCCAATCTCCCACTCTCTTTGGATTCAACTTCGTATTTATTTGCTTATGAACTTGTATTCAAACTTCAAAGGACAATAATCACGTAATTTTAAGGCAAAATTATCATTTGTCCCTTGTAAATTTATAATTACAAAAATCACTTAAACTGATACAATAATATAAGCGCTGATACATTAATCTGATGAGTGAGATACATTAATCGTTAAGTACGATACATTACATTTTATACATGATACAATAATCTGATATACATTTTATACATGATACACTAATTTGATGCGCTGATACATTAATCTGATGTGTGAAAATGAGGGATTTTGAAAATTTATAAAACTAATATGAGATAATAGTAATAAGAGAACTTAAAGGTAGGATTTTTGTCATTTTTCCATTTTTTAACACCATTGTTGATCAAACTTTGAGCTCCTTATGAACTTCCACTTAGTTTTTTTTCTTCGGTATTCTCTCTCCCCAAAACCTTAATTTTCTACTTAATCTTTTGATCAATCCATGTACTTCAGAATCCCTCTTCAATTTCATCAACACCCAAAAAAGAAAAATGTTTTTTTTTTTTTTGCAATTTCATCAAACACAACAAAAAATTATCTTTCTTCATTTTTATTAAACACACTAAAAAATTTAAGTTTTTTCTAATTTCATTGAACACAAAAAAAAATTAAGCTTTTTTTAATTTTATTAAACACCCCCAAAAAATAAAAATAAAAACTCTCCAATCTCACTAAACACCCCAAGCTTTTTCTAAGTTGGTGTTTGAATTTCATTTTAAGAATAATGAAGTGGACACCAATTTTAACCATATTATACACCATTTTGTATCTATCTTTTTGGTGATATAAAAACATATAATTATGTATTTTAAATTTGATTGTTATAACGATTGTTTAGTAGGTTGTTTAATTTTTTTATAAATGTATTGTAGGAAGGTATGTGGATTTCAAGATAGAAGCAGTGCTATGTGACGCATATATCAATTTTTTTTAAAAAAAAATCAAATACCAAAACTTGTACCAAATATCCATATGAGGATTAGCATTGTTGAGTTTATTTTTTTTTATAACACTTTTTTCATAATCTAATTGAATGTTATTAGCAGATCTAAATTTTATTAGTTGTTTATTAACATTTTTTTTAGAAGCATATTTAATCATATGATGTAATTAGTTCTATTATTTATGTTGGTTTACCTAGTGGAATAAAATGTCATTTGAAAAAAAAATGACACGAAATATCAATTAAACTGATATATTATATTAGAACTCAATAATTGTTGGTACATTATATGGTAAAAATGTTAGTATTATTATATGGTATAATTTTGATACGGGGTAGAATTTAATAACTGTTGGTATATTATCGTACAAACGTTTGTATTATTATAAAGTAAATTTTGATACTATAAATTTTTAATATTAGCCATAAATAGTGTCATATAGTTTTAGTGTAATTTCAAGTTCTCAAATTTGTACTAGCGGTAATTTTAAAAGATAATATTATCAAAATAATAATTTTCATAAGGTTACAAACTGACAATTTGAGAAAAAAATAATGATAAAAAATATCAACATGTTCAATTTATTAAATATTGCAAATGTTGCTATAATATTTGTATGATATAATTTTGATATTTTAGATGAACAATGTTGATATAATTTTGATATTTTAGATGATTAAATATTGATATAACTTGGTGTTTTAGATGGTACATTATTAGTATATTATATGGTACATATATTTCGTTTACACAAATTTGATATATTATACGGTATATATTGAGATATAATATAATATTAACCTATTATATAAGACTCGACACCAAAGTTGTATGAAAATCTATATAATATGCAAGTGTTTTAATTACTTTATTAAACTTTCTAAATTTAAATGGTTATTTAAGTCATGCCATAAAAATTGTCAAAAAATAAAGTAAAAAAACTTATTTTTTAAAAAAATTGTCAGAATAAAGAAAAAAATATATTTGTATGAAAATAGTTTTAAATCGGTGAGAGAAGACTACAATTAATGAATAGTATAATTATCGATGAAAAGTCAAAAAGTAAACAATAATTATCAATTCCATAAACTTAGCATATAATCTCCAAAAATAAGAAATAATCAATACTAAAATATACAATAAAATAATAAATCAAAAATTCAATATATGGGCCAAAAATACAATATAAAACTTATGATTAAAAAGCCAAAAAGTAAATAATAATTATTAATATCATAAATTTAGCACATAATCCCCCCAAATAGAAAATAAATAGGATACTTCTAGGGGTGTACATGACCGGGTTGATTTGGGTTTTTCAAATTCAAATCAAATTATTTGTGTCGGGTTTTGAATTTATAAACCAAACAAAACCAATAAAACTCGGGTTTTTCAACTTCGGATTTTTTCGGATTTCTTCGGATTTTTTGGATTTTTCGAATTTTGAGTTTTTTCGATAATGTATTCATAAAAATATATAATTTACTTGTATTTCAAATATTATTAAGTCCTACCAAAATGCAACTATCTAAGTTATTTCTCAAGAAAATAACAAAAAATAGGATATGATTAATGACACTAAAATATCCAAAAAAATAACAATAATAAAATCGCGTAAAACAAATATTGCATTAATAAGTAATAATGAAATTGATCATCATAATTTAAAGTACTAAATCATGCTAAAATAAGTTTAGTAAGTATTAGTTACATGAATAAATATTAAAAGAAAGTAAAATTAGATCATGTATTTTAATTGTCTAAATCTATGTAAAACTAAAAAACAAATATTCAATATTATTGTCATTGTTAGTGTTGAATTGATTTTTTTTTCATTAGTACTAATTTGATTTTTATTTAAACTTATTATAATTACCAACATGTATAGACTATAATCTTATTAGATCATTAAGAATTCTAACTCCAAACATGAAATAATTATATTAAAAATAAAAACTATGCAAAAGTATAAGAGATATTTAAAAAATATATCAAAGTAAGTATTTTTAGGTATATAATAAAATTTTAAAATTATATATATAAGTCGGGTTGGTTGGTCTAGGATTGGTATTTTTTAGTTAAAACCAACCCAACCCAAATATAGTCGGATTTTTTCTTCCAACACAAAACCAAGTTAAACCAAACCACTAGTCGAGTTTTATTCGATTTAATTCGATTTTCAATTCGATTTTCAATTCGATTTTGTACATCCCTATACTAAACTATAAAAAAAAGAAAAAAAAACGAAAATTCAAGATATTTGTAAGAAAAACAATATAAACAGTAAAATTATGGTTGGAAACCCAAAAGGTAAACAATAATTATCAATTCCATAAATTTAGCACATAACCCCTCCAACAAAGGAAATAAATCGGATATTAACAATATATAAATTTTTAAAATAAAAAATTAAATATTCTATCATGTTTGTAATAAAAAACTTAATTTTATAAATAAAAACAAATATATACATATATTGTTAATTAAGGTCTTAAATAATATATTCTTATAATTTTTCCTATAAAAGCAAATCAATAAAATTAGGAAAACCCAATTTGGCATTCCTATATAAAGACGAGCGAATTATTCTTGTAAGAGCAATATAGTCTTCCACTACACAATAAGAAATCAAGTACGTACTTGTTTCAAATTATTTTTGAATTCAAAAATAATTTCAAAACTGATACATAGTTTCATATTTCTAGTATTTCATTAGTCTTTATGTTTGATGTTTTTATTTGTATAACTTTTTAATTGTTTGTATATATTTAGGATGAATATCACAAGGATGCATCGAAGAGTTGTACAACTTTTGATTGCAATTATGATTTTTTTGAACTACAATGAAGTTGAGGGATTAACAAAGAAGGAGGATGAAGAATTTGAGAAGCAACTAAAGATTTTAAATAAGCCACCTATTAAAACGATTAAGGTATATTTGTAGATACTTTATAGTAATTCTTTGTTTTGCTCATTTTGTCTTTAAAGAATTCAAAAATATATGGTACATACGTAAACATCAAGATTAGTTATAACCTTCCATTCGCTAACATTAATCAAACGAAATTGTTTAATTTTGTAGACTGAATATGGAGATATTTATGATTGTGTGGATTTCTACCAACAACCCGCATTTGATCATCCTTTGCTGAAAGCAAAGATCCATACTCATCATCCTCTAGTATGTTTATATAATTTATTGAGAATTTTGTTTTGTTGATTATATATTAACTAGTATTGTAAGAAAACTCTAATTCGTAAAACTTTGTGATGCTTATAGATAAAACCGTCTTTCTCGCTAACTAAGAGAGACAACTTAGAATCATCTACTTCTAACAACACCTCGGGGATTGGACTAAAAGATGGAGGTTGTCCAATGGGAACGGTTCCTATTAGAAGAACTACTAAAGAAGATCTCATTAGAGAAAAGAGAGCAAATCAATTTAATGCTAGTTATGCTCGTGGTATCTATCATGTAAGTTCATTTGATCCGAAATAAATTACTTTTAATTATTCTAATCATTTAGTATTTGTCTATATATATATATATGCATGCGTTTATATATTGTTTATACCTTGTTACACATGTGGTCTAGCATAAGTCACTATTTTTTATTTAGAATATTCTTGTCATTGACCAACCTGTTTTTGTCACTTATTTTGGTTTAAACATTCAGTTTGTTCTAGGACAAACAACAGATGACCAAAATAACAAGTACACTGGAGCTTCAATGATAAGTAGTATTTACAGTCCAAAGGTTTTACCGAACCAATGGAGTGCATCTGTTGTGAAGTTACAAAATGGTGGTGACCAAATACAAGCTGGTTGGCGGGTATGGAGTAATATTCATGTCTTGTTTCTTGCTATAAGATTCATGTTAAGAATATTAAAACGTTATTTAATTGATCTAGGTGGATCCAGTTCTTTATGGTGATACTCGTGCACGATTTTTCTCATTATTCAAAGTAAGTTGACTTCTTCCTATTTTATTATTCTCTTTTCAATTCCTTCACATTGTTAAATCACATGCACAGTCTGGCACAACTCAATGCTTCAACACACGTTGTCCTGGATTCGTGATTGTGAATAGCAACATCCCTTTGGACAAGGTATTCTCACCAACTTCTAGTCCTAACAACATATTCGTGGACACGTTTCTCATTCAAAAGGTTAGATAAATATGATACTTTTTCCATTTCATTTGGAAGATTTTTTAGTACGTACATTCAATCAAATACATTTTTAATCAGGATCTTATAACTGGAAGATGGTGGTTGATTTATTCCAAGGATTTGACGAAAATTGGTTACTGGCCCCCAGAGCTCTTTAAAGGATTAAAGGGTTTTGCATCAAGGGCGGCATGGGGAGGAGAAGTATTTAGTTCAGGACCAACTTTCCCTCCAATGGGTTCTGGTGGTTTTATTGAAAGTCCAGATTCTAATAAAGATGCATACTGTAGACAAATTTCAGTTTTCACTACTCCTGGGAATGTTAATGATGCTAAAATACAAATTCTTAATGATGCACCGGAACTGTACACGGTTTTTTATAGACCAGTTACAAGTGAAAAATTTGGTCCTACAATCTTTTTTGGAGGACCAAATAAATCCTAGTACCTAAATTAAGAATACATCATTTCATGATTTCGTTTCATTTGTTTTATCTTTTATAAATAATTAAAGCTTCGACTGTACGTTTATATTTGTGTTTTTTTCTATATATATTTATTACCTAGTATACGTTTAAAGTTGAAATCAGCCTAATAAAACGAAATTCTCCATCGACAGCAATAATTTCCTCTTTAATATGTTTAATTGTTCTTCACTTAGCTCCAGGGGTGTGCACCTCGATTCAGTTTAATTTTATGTATTATTAGTTTGATATATCGGTTTTCGATTTTTAAATAGGCTAAACCAATAACGAACCAATAAGATGATTTTTTTATCGATTTTTGGTTTATCGATTTTGCTCCTTAACGGTCAGTTTTCGATTTAATCAATAAGAAAATGTCTACAAAACAAATATATGACTTCTCTAATAAATTTGACACGACAAGACATAATGTAACTTTACAAAAGCTCATAAAATTGAAATATTAACAACAAACATGATGTGTAACACGTAGAGAAATCAAGAAGAATATGATTTTCACTTTAGATTTTCAATGATTCAAATCCAAAAAAAAAAATATTTTCTTAAATAATTTAATCTCCACACACTTATCCAAGATTTAAATTAATTCTTCCATGTATAGAAAATATGTCATATGTAATAGAAAAACTGTATCATTGTTGTATCACTATTGTAAACAAATGTTTTCATCAAATGTATAGAAATTGTATCATCAATGCTATATATTTGGGAAAAATTGCATATTCTTTTTATTATATATTTGTAATTACATTTTTATTAAAAACGGAAACTTAAAATTTCTATATCTCAATTCAATGGCCAATCTGGCACCTACAATCAGTCAACCATTATAGTAAGTTAAACCAAAATATACATTCCATTCATTCCTATCCAACTTGTTTATGGTGGTGGTTTCTTTTAAAAAGTTTAATGTTTTTAATTTATTACAATATTTTTTCTTTTGGTAATTATCTTTGTAGAAATATTATAATTTTGGGAAGATTATTTAAATGATATGATATATATTACAAGAATAAGATATTTTTGGATGCATTCTTTCTAAGAAATTATGTGCAATTGACAATTAAAACAATTAGATCTTTTTTATACAATTTGATAGAAAAGATGTAATTATTTCATAATTAAATCCATAATGTTTGGATACAATATAGTATATAGTGGTAAGAATCAATCTAATAAAAGTAAATCAATCAAATTAGGAAATGCTAATTTGGTGATTTCCTATATAAGATGTATGTGTTATCGTTGTAGGAAAAATTTACTTTTGCACTACCCAATAAGAAATCAAGTATGTATTTGGCCATTAAGAAAACGATTTTTCCTGTGGATACTATATGATAAAAAAAATGTAATTGTTTCATAATTATGTAAGAAAAAAATTCCATATTTGTAAATAGTATAATTGTAACTTGTAAGAATATTATAATTTTGGAAAGATTATTTAAATGATATGTGGTAATTCGAAGATATTTGTATATGTAATTGATCATTAATTGAATGAGATATTTTTGGAGAAAATACGGTAGAAAGGATGTAACTATTTCATAATTATGTAACAAATTAATCCATAATTTGCTAATAGTATAATTGTAAAGATCAATCTAATAAAAGTAAATCAATAAAATTCAGAAACGTTAATTAGACAATTTGTAAGACGAATGTGTTATTTTTATAGGATCAATTAATATTTTCACTACACAATAATAAATCAAAGCACGTACTTTTCTACTACATAATAACAATTAAAGTACGTACAGATTTAAATGTTTGTTTTATTATGATCTGGAGTCCCTCATTTATATAAATGTTATCAACCAATGTTTTTTTTTTTTTTTTTTTTTTTTTTTTGTTGAGTCTTTCTTTTGTGCTAAACATTGTAAACTTACTCTTCTTAATGAGCTTGTGTAGGTATCACATTTTCCTTTTATCTTTTAGATTTGAGTTGGTAGCTAGAGTTAGCCGTGATATATCGTTGAAGTTTATATCAAGTAGAGTTAATTGGTTTAGTGAGAATCCTATGTGGTAGGTCATTATTTTGTCCTTCACTGAGCCAAAAAAATTCCTACATACATATTGTGTGAGCTTTACTTTCTATGTGTAGTATGTTCTTAGTTGTTGGGTAGTCAAGGACCAGGTTCCTTGACTACTTGTGGCCTTCATATGAGCCAATAAACAATTTTAGTTGAGTAATCATTTTAAATATTATCCCCTAAATAATTTTAGAAAAAAGAAAAAATTATAAAATTTTATTGGACTTGAAATAATCATATACCTATGCTTGGGTGGATGACGTGTGGCATCAGAAGGGTGTTTTAAAATATATTTAATTAAATAGAGAGGTGTTTTTAAGGTTATCTATAGTTAAGGACTAAAATAACAATTTATATCAAATTTAAAATTATTTTCAATACTTACTTTTTTTTTTTAAAAGTCCAATAATAAAATAAGGAAAAATTTTCAAAATGTCATTATTTTGTTATTTAAGAGATAATTTTATATTATGAAACCCTAAAAATTATTTTAAGAACAACAACAAACAAAAAAATACTAAAATCAGTAAGTAAATCAATAAGAAATATGAAGAACATAATACCCAAATCAATGTGAATCTTCAAATCAAACCTTGAAACAAAATTAATTGAGAATGATAGAAAATAGGAAAATTCGAGAATCTGTGGAATTGATTTTGGAAGAATGTTAGAGAGAGAAAATAAAAAGAAGCGTAAGAAGAGAGAATAAATCTGGTGAGTTGATTATGAATAAATATATAGAGAGAAATTGATAAGGTTAATAAAGGAGAGATGAGAGAGAAATTGATAAGGTTAATAAAAGAGAGATAAAATTTAAAATATCATTAATATCTATCCAATTACATAAAAATAGGAAAATTTGTAATCTATGAGAGAGAAAAAAAAGGTGTAAATAATGAGAGAGAAAATATTAATAATATCAGAATAATTATTTATTTTTAAAATAATAACATTTTTGACATGTTTACTAATATTATTAAAGTATAGATATTATCACTAAATAAGTTTTTTTTTTTTACTAGTTAGCTAAATTTCCCATAAAACAATGAGCAAAAGCCCATGTTTATGAGACAATTCAAGAACAAGATAAGGGTTTGAACCCTATTAAAACATTTAATCAGTTAATACTACCACTGTAAATTAAGAGAAAATTGATGCATCCCCTTGTAGGTTTATGCAAATTCGATTGGATTGGAATTAAAATTCACAAAATGCTAATGTTTTACTATTGGACGCCCCAAGCTCTCATTAGGTGTAAGTACCCAAATTCATTGAATTCACTTCAAACATTAGATTAGCTTTATAAAATTAGCTAAAATACTTCTTCTTAACACCGTTATGGTATTGACTTTCAAGGTGACGTTCCATAGTACATCTCAGTCTCCAACCATTGCTAATGAATATGTTTCAATAATAATATTATATTAGTAATACCATGCTCACTATCATAGATGACGGAATTATAAAAAATTTGACCTTTTCAAACTCTGTCTCTAATACGAAAGACTTCCCTTATAACTCTAGCTTCTATTACCATGTTTGAAGTTACCTGAATTTTGAATCATTGAGCAACCACCAAATTACCATTATGCATGGTCCCTGATACAAAATGTTGTTGAATCAAAGTCTAAAATTACCTTTTGATGCTCCATCAGCGTTACACTTCAACATATTATTAGGAGAGGGCTCTAAGCAATCCAGTGTTTCTTTTAGCACTTTTATATGTCTATTACACTATAACAAAAATGATTATTAGCGGCAATTGTCATTCTTTGTATATGTCCCTAAAGCTTTTAGTGACATTGGTTCTAATGGAACTTAACTAATGCCGGTAAAGGTTTTAACACTCTTTATTAATGTCAATATTTAATGCCGCTAAAAGTCATTTTTGTTATAGTGTTAGCTCGTTTTGATTTCATTGAGATTTAGAAGATCAATGTTTTAATTAAGTCTTGCTTGAATTTAGCTATCATACTTTTGTTATTACAAGACATTTACTTATTTAATAAGAATGAATTCATGCACCTTAATAACTATTTTGAAATTAAACAAGGAATGAAATTAACAAATACTTGATATTTCCTATCGAAAAGTTCTCCAACATCTCACAAATGCACCACCACTGCATGAAAAACAAATTCCATTTTGCACTATTAAATGTAAAAATGTAGGCTGCCTGCCTGTGTCTCAACATTTTTACAAGGCACATTCACTATAGATGAGGAATTAAGACTACATGAAAAATGCATTTCATAACACACATTCATTGTAATTTGATATGTCACACGTATGATATGGTTTACGGCCTTAGAAGTGTGTGACTTGATACCTTTTTTCTTGTAGTAATTAATCATATTTGGGTAATTGGTAAGAAATTACAATTTAAGAAGGATGTTTTCGTTTTGCTTGTCATTAGTTCCACTTCAAAGCAACTAATTAGTCATGAACATGGTGACTATTTGAAAATGTAGTGGCCATTAAATCTTTTATTTGTAATCCAAGTAATACCATAATTAGTATTTAATAAGGAACAGATATTGTCCGCACTTGATGTACGTATCTGTGAAATTAGGTCTTAGGCCTAACTCATACCCTAAAAGCTAGCTCAAAGGGTGGAGGATTGTCCAAGCCTTATAAGGAGTCCACCCATCTCATTAACCACCGATGTGGGACTTTTTGTCATTCTTTAACACCCCACCTCACGCCTAGTGCTTAGCATCTGGTGCGTGGGCAATTTTGATTTCGGGGGGCCCCAACATCGGGTGAGACGGGCCCTGCTCTGATACCATGTTAACTCCTTCAATGGAGATGTATTGAGAGGAAAGGAAAATCAACAATGTAAAGTGAAATGTAATTTGTATTGAATTAGTTACAACTGATCATTATACTCATATATATATATATATACATCACTTCATATATCTATATATCTATATCACTATAACCACTACAATCTGTTATAACAAATTTATATTCCTAACTAACTATTATGCTGAATCAGTTAACTACTTGACTAATTACTAACTAACTACTTGACTAATTACTAACTAACTATTGTTATCTTTAATACTCCCCCTCAAGCTGTATGGTGCAAATAAATTGTATACACCCAGCTTGGATAATAGAAAGTCATGTTGAGTCCTCCCTAAACTCTTTGTTAATATGTCAGCTAGCTGCATTCTCGAAGGCACATGATCTGTCTGAATAAGTCCTTCTTGTATTTTCTCTCGAATAAAATGGCAATCGATCTCTATATTCTTAGTTATTTCATGATATATAGGATTAGCAGCAATTTGAATTGCTGCTTTGCTATCACAAAACAGTCTAACTGGTAATTCAGTTCTATCTTCAACTCTTTGTACAAGCCTGTTAACCACACAACTTCTGATACAGCATTAGCCATGCTTCTATACTCTGCTTCAACAGAACTTCTTGATACAGTATTTTGTTTCTTTGACTTCCACGAAATTAATGAATCTCCAATTTTCACCACAAAGCCACTAACAGATCTTCTTGTCATAGGACATGTAGCCCAGTCAGCATCGCAATAAACTGAAAGTTGTTTAGAGATCTTTGATGTCAGCATAATTCCCAGACCTGGTGCATTCTTTAAGTACCTGATTACTCTTAATGCACCCTCCATATGTGACTTCTTAGGCTTGTGCATGAACTGGCTAAGATTATGTACTGCATAACTAATGTATGGCCTTGTCATGGTGAGGTATAGCAGTTTACCAACTAGTTTCTGATAACCTGTTGGATCACTAAGAACCACATCTTCATGTGTATCCCGAGCTTCACAATTCATGTCAAAATCCTGACTTGTGAATTTTTGATTGACTTCCAAAGGAGTGCTAATTGGTTTGGTCCCTGCAAGACCAAAATCTGAGATAAGATCCAAAGCAAATTTCCTTTGACTCACCATAATACCATCTTTGTTCCTTGCAATTTCAAGACCAAGGAAGTATCTCATCTCCCCCAAATTCTTGATCTTGAAATGATTCTGTAACATAAGTTTGGTGGCCTGAATTAACTGAGAACAAGAACCAGTGATCAAAAGATCATCCACATAAACTAAGATAAGAACCAAATCAGAACCAGAACCTTTGCTAAACAAGGAGTAATCATGGTGACTCTGGCTGAAACCAGAACCTATAAGAGCCTCACTAAGCTTCAAATTCCACTGCCGAGAAGCCTGCTTTAAACCATAGAGTATTTTTTTAGTTTACAAACTGTGGATAACTCCCCCTGTCGTAGCAGACCAGGTGGAGGAACCATGTACACCTCCTCAACTAAGTCACCCTGAAGGAAAGCATTAAAGACATCCATTTGGTGCAAAGACCAACCATGCATAGCAGCCAAAAAAAGTACAACTCTCACTATCACCATCTTGACGACAGGAGAAAATGTCTCTTGATAATCCAAACCTTCTTGTTGTGTGTACCCTTTAGCTACTAGTCGAGCTTTATACCTTTCTACCTCACCTTGAGCATTGAACTTAACCTTGTAAACCCACTTACACCCTATAACCTTCTTCTCGGGGGGCAATGTGACCAAGTCCCAAGTATGATTATCATGTAAAGCCTTTAATTCTAGTTCCATAGCTTGAAGCCAATTTGAATTCTGAACAGCCTCATCATAAAAAGTGGGTTCTTGTATAGCAGAGAAATTGCACAATGATTGAAAGTAGGATGGGGATATGGAAGCATAAGACATATATGTGGATAAAGGATGAGCAGTAGAACAAGTGTGAGAATGTGCAGGGTTGTGAGAAGCAGTATGAACAAAACCATGTAGCCAGCCAGGAGGCTTAGAAGATCTAGTTGACCTTCTAAGGTCAGGTTCAATAGTGGTAGAAGGAGATTCAAATAGTTGTGAGATGTGAATAGGTGATGAAGAATCTGGATCAGGAGATAAAGAATCTAGATCAGGAGAGACAATATTGGGATGATCATCATAAACAAACATATCAGAATTCTCAATGGAAGAAGAGTCACAAAACTCAGCCTGAATATGTTGGAATGGATATTGATCTTCTCTAAATAGGACATCCCTACTAATGAAAAAAGATTTAGTGGACAAATTATATAGTTTGTATCCCTTTTGCGTGGTAGAATAACCCATAAACACTGACTTAATAGATCGTGTGTCAAATTTATCACCATTGGTATGATGATTGACAGCATAGCATAAGCATCCCACAACTCTAAGATGATGTAAAGAGGGTTCTCTTCCAAAAAACACAGCAAAAGGAGATCTTCCCAATAATGCAGTAGATGGTATTCTATTGATCAAATAAGCAGCATTTTGAACACAAAGACCCCAAAATCTGATGGGCAAATTAGCTTAAAATCTAATAGCCCTGGCAACCTCTAGAATCTGTCGATGTCTCCTCTCCACTACCCCATTCTGTTGGGGGGGGGGGTGAGCACAAGAGCTTTGATGAACAATACCTGTTGTTCTAAACAAATCACTACAATGAGAATTAAAAAATTCTGTACCATTATCACTTCGAAATATCTTGATATAACCACCAAACTGCCTTTGTATTAGCTGAAGAAAGTCTTTCAAAACAATGAACACATCACTTTTCAATTTGAGAAGGAAGATCCATACCATTCTACTACAATCATCTACCAAAGTAAGAAAATATCTATTTCCATCATAAGTAGGAAATCTATATGGACCCCAAACATCAGCATGAATCAAATCAAACACATTATTGGATCTAGTAGAACTTTGAGGAAAAGGCAATCTAGTATGCTTAGCCAAAGGACATACTGTGCAAGGTGACAATTTTGAAGAATTAGAGATATGTGGTATTTGCATTTGCTGAAGAACCTTGTGAGGAACATATCCTAATCGTCTATGCCACAAATCAACAGTATCCATTGTGCTTAAAGCAGCTGAGGGAGACATAGTAGAAGCAACAGTAGAAGAAACATTGTGTGACCAGTAGTATAAACCATTTTCCTTGCTACCAGTCCCCTTCACCTTCCCAGTGTGAAGGTCCTGCAATATGCAATGATCAGGATAAAATACCATACAACACTGCAATTCTCTAGTCAGTTTAGAAACTGATAACAAGTTGTAGTTAAAATCTGGAATATATAAAACATGAGATATATCTCCCTGTGTCAATCTAGATTTCCCACTAAAAGCAATTGGCATTTGTTGACCATTAGGCAAATGAACTTTATTGAACTCTGTTGAAGGTAGAAGTTGAGATTCACAAAGCATATCTGGGGTAGATGTCATATGATTTGTTGCGCCTGTGTCAACTATCCATCTATGACTAGATGAATTATGTACTACTGAACAATTAACAATACCTGCAGTATCAGGTGAAGAAGAGCCATATGAATTAGAGTGATTAAGTTGATTTCCTGTGAAAGCCATGTTAATACCACCACTTCCATGACTATATGATCCTGTAGATCCACATCCATGAGTACACATGTCGGCAGTGATATTAGATCCTGAACAACCATGAGATCCATGTAATCCAACATGTTAGATCCTGAACAACCATGAGATCCATGTAATCCAACATGACCATGAGTGTGTGCTCCTGTGTGACCATTTCCTCCAACAGACCTGTGAATTTCACCTGCATGATTATGGTTGTGAGAAAAGGATAAATTTCCATAAGAAGGCCCTACATTACGACCACCATATTCAGGATTAAACACAGGTGGTACATTGTGCTGCACATTAGATCCATCTTTCTTCTTCCCTTTATACCAAGGTGGATATCCTATAAGCTGAAAACAATCACTCTTCATATGACCTTTTGTATTGCAATGATCACAAAAAGCATTTGGAGATTTGTATCGGGGCTTTGGTGGATGCTTAGCAGTCCAAAGAGCTGTGATATCATTTCCCTCAGCTACAACTTTCAATCCCAGAGAATTACAATTCACATCAGACCTTTGACTCTCTTCTTCAACAATCACATCATATGCCTGATTAAGAGTTGGTTCATAAGTTTTCATGAGAATTTGCTCCTAGCCTGTGAGTGTGATTCATTTAAACCTCCAAGAAATTGAATCAGTCGTTGCTGATGCAAATGCTCAACATAATCCTTTGACTTTGAACATTCACAGCTCGGAAATATCACCATTGCATCATATTCTGCCCATAATTCCTTCAGTTTCGTAAAATAAACTGAAACAGTATCGATCCCCTGTGCAATCGTAGCAATTTCTCGATGTAGCTGGTAAATCCTTACACGATTAACCTTATCAAACCGTTCCTTCAGATCTTCCCAAACTAGTGACGCATCAGACGCATACACGATGTCACTTAAGAGACTGGAAGATACAGTGTTCATCAGACATGAGAGAACAATTGCATTACAGGTATCCCATTGATCATGATACTTAGTCTCGAAACTTGCTCTCTTACAGGTTCCCATCACAAAACCTAACTTCCTCTTCGCTTGCAAAGCAATTCGCATGGATCTCCGCCATAGTCCATAATTTTCTGATCCTGTCAACTTAACAGGACAAATCACAGACCCTGGAGTATCCGATGGATGCAAGTAGAGAGGATGTGTGTAAGGAATAACGAAATCGACCTCCATTGTTGTTGATTCACTTCCGAGCTCTGATACCATGTGAAATTAGGTCTTAGGCCTAACTCATACCCTAAAAGCTAGCTCAAAGGGTGGAGGATTGTCCAAGCCTTATAAGGAGTCCACCCATCTCATTAACCACCGATGTGGGACTTTTTGTCATTCTTTAACAAGATTAAGTCATAACCCTATAAATTGGTCCTTCCTCCACCCATTAGGGTTATCACATATTCTCTACAATAATCCCACCGCTGACGGTTATGATAATATAAAGTTAGGGCAAGGAGGTAGAAATTAATTTACGACTATGTAAATATCATCTCCATACTCTATTTTCTTTTTCTTTTTCTTTGTTTTGTTGCTTTCCGCTTTAATTTGTTCTCTGCAATTACTTTGTTGTTTTCCTACCTATGTTTTTAGATGTATTTGATCTTAAGAGTATTGGATGATGTCACTTAGAGCTTTCAGTATACTCATAAATGTTTGTGCATCTAAGAATTTTTTTAATATTGTAACTCTTCAAGAAAGCAAAATCGTTTCGTAGATGCTTGGTGACTGTGGGGATTTTTTCATTAAACTTTTAAATAAATTTGTTTTTATTTTTTATTTTAAAAACTCAAAAATTATAGTTTGTGCACACTCAATACAAATTATCACCTGGAATTGGCCGTGCGATATTCCTCTCCTTAATTTACATAGTTTAGTCGATTCGATACCATTCAATGCCACATTTGATATCCTTGACATTGTTTACGCTTTAATCATATTGACAGTAGTGGAAACTAAAAATGCATAGGGGACAATGAAGAAGTGAAGCCATTTCAATTTCAAACGTTTCTCCTCACAACAGTTGAGGTATTTTGTCAACTAACGTGTTGCACCAAGATAAATTACCATCACCATTCATTTTGCCACTTTTGTACGAATATGTAACTAGTGTAACGTAATAGTGTAATCATAAATGTTTTGTATAACAATATATGTTTATATATATTACCAACCTTCTTTTTACTAATTGTGGCCCTATCGTTAATCTTTTGCGATAATAAGTTTCACCTAATATGTTTTAGATCCGTGCACGCACGGGCATCTACATCTAGTACTATAAATATTTTTAAAGAGCATTTTTTCCACATTAGAGACAAATTCATTGAGTTTTATCAAATTATTTTTCGCCCATATCGTGATAATTTTTATAAACTGTAAGTTAATTTTTAAAATAAACTTTGTCATTGCATAAAAAAGATTCATACATAATTGGCCCAAAAGTGACCTGATCCAAAATCAATATATATACAACATTAATATACATAAACAAAGAGTAGAAGAAAAAAAAAGATATTTATATAGTCTAAACTAGAGACCTAAACTATAATAGTCATGACGACATATGGGACACTGAATAACTTCAGTGGACCACCATCCACTGATGCAGTCATGGTGATACATATGCTCACAAGGGAGAATGCGAAAACGATCTCCGTCAGCATAATCCTCAGAGCATATGACACACTCTCCACCGTCATGGTCAGAAAATACAATCATCGAAAATGTGTCGATGATCGCATCTGAATCAACAGGCGGTCTAATCTCTACAGCAGCATCCTGTGCTGCCATAGGAGCAGCCTGAGCAGCTACAGGAGCACCCTGCATCTCTATACCATCAGCAGCATCTGGCATATGTCGTCGTCGTCGTAGATAACCCAACGATATGCTGATGATCATAATAGCAAAAAGAATAAAAAAACTACCAACAATAAGGTACAACGCCCAAGTCGGCAGTTTTGGCTCTGCCCAGCTCACGTAATCTCGGACCTGAGCTACAGCGAGCTGCGCAAAACCTAAAATCATCCATACCTGTTTATATGTCAAAGTAATATTATATTATTAAGTGAAAGTTTTGAATTTATAAAGTTTTGTATACTCAATTACTAATGGTGAAGTTATATCTGATTTAAGAGTACTTTGAAGGAGTGATGTATCTCACTCCAAATTTGATACGAAGTTATTAAATAGTGAAAAAATATACAACTATATGACAGTATAAATTTGATTAATATATGTATGAATGTTTGTCTAATTAGATTGTTTTCCGTTAAAAATCAGGAAAAGTTATCTAAATACAAAACTTATTTTACCTATTTCCTAAAATTCTCTATCATTTGAAAAAATTACAAAAATCTCTACTCTCTTCTATTTTTGGATACATCACTTTACGCGTTGTATCAGGACGTACATAATGTATCAGGATGTTGAGTTTTGTATTAAAAAACGAGACATAATGTATTTGAACGTTGAACGATGTATCTGAAACGAGGACGCGATGTATCGAGATACTTTGGGTTATATACGAATTTGAAAAAATTACAAAAATATCTACTCTCTTCTATTCTTGGATACATCACTTTACGCGATGTATCAGGACATACATAATGTATCAGGATGTTGAGTTTTGTATTCGAAAATGAGACACAATGTATTTGGACATTGAGCGATGTATCCGAAACGAGGACGCGGTATATCCGAAACGAGGACGCGATGTATCGAGATACTTTGGGATATATACGAATTTCACCAAATTTAAGAGATTTTATAATTTGGAAAATAAAAGGGATAGAATATAATTAGCTCTTAACATTATGGAACTTCTGTAAAATTCCAAAAAAAATAAGGCTAAGAAGACTAGGATTGATTTTCTTTTTCCGGCTCAAAGTTTTAGCTTAAACATTTAATGGAGGGGAAGTGGTTGAAACTATTATTAAAGAATTGATATATGTGTCAAAGTGACAACTCTTTAGGGAGAAGGCCAAAACTATTTTTAAAGAATGGATTAATATCTGAAATTGACAACTCTTATGGTCATTTCTTTCAAACAATTGAACGAAACAAGATAAATGAATTTGTAGATGGAGGAACATGAGAGAAAGTGATCGCATGAAGTCCATATAGATGTTCACTCCTATTTCCTCTAAAGTTCTTCCTGTTGGGACACAATCGGTCCATACAAGGACATACTGAGTCATCCACCCTTATATCTATTTGATGCATTATCACACGATCGTCATGTAACTCCTCGAAAATCATGTCATTCGCCTGTCACGTGTTGCCACTAGAGTCATAAATACTCGAAGTAAGTTCCTAGCTCACCTCTATCTCTAAAGGGGCTTACTATAGTCTTATTTTTAATTTAACTACAAAGGAAAATACCACCATCTTTAATTTACTACTCTACACAATCTATTTTGAGCATTTGAGTCTTGCTCTTGTTTGACAGAAAGATTGGTTACATGTGATGATAGACATTAGGGGTGTACATGAATGGATTGGTTCGGGTTTTTCAAATATTAAATTAAACCATTTGTATCGAATTTTTGAATTTATAAACCAAACCAAACCAATAAAACTCGGGGTTTTCAACTTCAGGTTTTTCGGGTTTTTCCGGATTTTTCGATAAAGTTTTCATACAAACATATAATTTACTTGTACTTCAAATATTTTTTTAGTCCTACCAAAATGCAACTATCTAAGTTATATCTCAAGAAAATAACAAAAAATATGATATGATTAACAACACTAAAATATCCAACAAAAAATAATAATAAATCGCGTAAAAAAATATTGCAAATTAATAAGTCATAATGAAATTGATCATAATTTAAAGTACTAAATCATGCTAAAAACAAGTTTAGTAAGTATCAGTTACATGACTAAATATTAAAAGAAAGTAAAATTAGATCATGTATTTTAATTGTCTAAATCTATGTAAAACTAAAAAACAAATATTCAATGTTATTGTCATTCTTAGTGTCGAATTGATTTTCTTTTTGCATTAGTATTAATTTGATATTTATTTTAACTTTATTATAATTACCAACATGTATGAACTATAATCTTTATTAAATTATTAAGAATTCTAACTTCCAAATATGAAATAAATATATTAAAAGTTAAAAGCTATGAAAAAGTATAAGAGATATTTAAAAATTATATCAAAATAAGTATTTTTACGAATAAATAAAATTTTAAAATTATATATATAATGTCGGGTTGGTTTGGTCTCGGGTTGCTGTTTTTTAGTTGAAACCAACCCAACCCAAATATAGTCAAAAAAAAATCTCCAACACCAAACCAAGTCAAACCAAATCACTAGTCCAATTTTTTTCTGATTTGACTCAATTTATAATTTAATTTGATTTTTGATTCAATTTTATACACCACTAATAGACATGATTTCACACAGGCAGTGCAAATGGTGTCTAAGCCTTTCATGTTTGCCTGTAAATCAGTTTGGGCTTTCGGCCACTTTCTTTGTTCATAAATCAGTTGTTGCTGCCACTCCTTTTCTAGTTTGCTTTAACGAGGCCCAACATATAATGCATCTGATAAAGTTAAATTTTAAGAAGTCGTAGAGTGTATATAAATAATACAAAATAGGATGCATTATAATGTTTGTATTATTTTTTATACACTGTTTGGTTTGAAAGTATTAGAAATAATAAATCTTGCATAATTTCTATTAAAAATATATATTTATAAAAATACTCTTCACATTTTATTTATTGTATAACTTACATAAATGACTATAGTTCTAGAATTATTTGATTGAAATAACTATAAGTATCGTATTTTAAAAAAATAGCTACAGTTTGACTTTAAAATAGTTGAATTTCATATTTCGTTTTTTTAAACACAAAAATACATTCAAAATAAATTCCCACTAAATAAGGTCAATTAGTTAATGTAACTAACTGACAAGGATATTTTTCAGCCCTTAAACCTACTAATTTGGCACTTTAAAAAAAATATAACTGACCTATACCTTCTAGGATAGGATTCTGATCAGATTAAAAGTAGAACATATGTTTGCTAATTAATATGTAAGTATACCTATATAGCATTAAAAAATAAACTTAGCTATATACATTAAATAAAATTAACATCCTACACACATTTAAGAGGATAAATATCAAGTTGTAATCATACTTTTTAAAAATAAACTACTTATAGCATATTATTATCATCTTATAGCACATTAATTAATAATATATTAATTAAAAAAAATATATTTAAAAATAAACTATTTATAGCATATTATTATCAAGTTATAGCATATTAACTAATAATATATTAATAAAAAAATTATTTTATTATTTAACAATAATTATTATGTTTAAATAATTAGTTTCATTTATTCACTTACTTTTTATCAACAAAATCTTTTAAATTATTACTGATTAATCAATTATCTTTTAAAGTTTTTAATATAAATAATAAATTATTAAATATTAATCAATTACCTTTTAATATTTTTAATATAAATAATAAATTATTATTTATTAAATATCAATTAAACTTCATATTATATAGTTACCTTTTAAAAACAAAATCTAAAAATTAGGGATTTGATTTTAATTAATTTCATATTATATGGTTACCCAATAACTACCCACCCATATATCAACCAACACTCTTTTATCTTCCCCCAATACACTCAACCTCTCCCCTATTTACAATCTTCTCTTTCTACCATATTAATTTTGCACGCCTTTTTCACGTTTCTCTCTCTATTAATCAATTAAAGGCAGCACACGTTTCTCTCTCTATTAATTAATTAAAGACAACACGCCTAATTTCTCTGTCATATTAAATCTGAGCATACATATTCGCACGCTTAATGTCATCTTCAAGTAGAAACTCTTTCAAGCTTTAAACTTATTTCCCAAAATCAGATTAAGCTTAAAATTCTTATTCAACTACATCTCTATCAATCTTCCACAAAATTAGGTTTTTTATTTTTCGACCATCAAATTCGCAATATTGCATGATTTTCGAAAAAACCCGTGTTGTATAGATCATCAAACAGGTTTATTTCTTAAAGTTTTTATTTTTTCTCTGATTCTTTTGTCAAATTATTTAATTTTTATATGTTGTTGCTTGATTTTAGGAGAAATTTACGTTGTATAGATAATGCAGGTTTTTTCAAGTTTTATATTTGTTTATGTCAAATTATTTAATATTTATTTGTCTATAAATTTTTAGGATCTGGATTGTTGAATAAAATATCTAAACCAAATACCCTAAGGAGATTCACAAGAGATACAAACTATACGGGTAACTTCATGGTTGAAATACCATCTTTTGATCTATGTATAACTCAAATTCAATCGCAAATCTCAGGCTATACAACTGTGATGGAATTAGAGAAGAAGTCGAATGATGAACAAGACGAAGTGAGTGAAGAATCACATAGTTCATCAATTTCTTCTTCTTCTTCGTCTTCTTGGTGTGTGAAACCAAGATATGATTTTGACTTGTTACAAAAATCCAGCAGTAGAGATCTTGTAAGACTCATGTCTGCATGTTGTATAAAATATATTTAACTATATATGTCATAATATATTAACTGTTGTATTTAATGGTAGTATGCTTAAATGAATATTTGCACTTTATTAAATGTGTATGATTTTTGTATAAATTTCGATTGCAATATGCAAAAATATATGAACATTGTATGAAAAATGTATAAATATTGTATAAATTATGAATGTCATATTGAACTTTGATATATGTAACAAAAACAAATGGTATATATATGAACATTGTATGAATACTATATGAACATTTTATGAATGGCAGTAAAGTTCAATGTATATATATATAATGTATAAACATTGTATGAATTATGAATCCCATATTGAACTTGGATATATGTAACAGAAACAAATGGTACATATATGAACATTGTATGAATACTGTATGAACATTGTATGAATACTATATGAACATTTTATGAATGGCAGTATAGTTCAATGTATATTTATAATGTATAAACATTGTATGAATTATGAATGTCATATTGAACTTTGACATATGTAACATAAACAAATGATATATATATGATAATTTTTTACGAAATTAAACTTTATAAATGTCAATGATAACAACTGCACTCAATAAAACAAAATGTGTTTCTAACATTCAAAACAACAAAATAACAAATGTAACATTACGAAATCATTGTTTTTGCACAGGATAATTTGAACATTTCTTTCTATTGTGTCCAACTTGACGGCATCTACTGCAAGTCATTTTTGTCCTTTTGAATTTCACGTCAGCAAACCTCTTCCATCTTTCAAGTTTTAGTCTACCCGCTGTATAAAATTAATACAAAACATATATTCTAATTTCATTAGAAACATATACTGTAATTTTGAAAAAAAAATAAATGGACTTTCATACACAAATGATACACGTTTCGTATAATCTTCATACACTATTTAAAAAAAATTCGGACTTCAACGTTACACAAATTTATAATCAGTTCATATAATTCATACACACTTCATACACAGTTAATATATCATTCAATGTCCTATACAATACTCCAATTAAACAAACACAATACATTTTCAATACAAAATTAATATAAAAACATATATTATAATTTAAATGAAAACATATATTGTACGCCAAAATTTATCAGGTTACTAAAATAAAAAGTTAAATATGCAGCTATGAAAATATTCTTGAATTTTTAGAAAAAATAGCTTATACGTTGAAAGCAATCTGAAAATAATCGTGAAATTTTGGAAAGAAGACTACTTGTAACGTTGATCCAAATATGTTTGAAAATGACAATCTGAAAGTATTCTGAAAATCTAAAAATATTTGTTATTATCTGGTTGAGTTTTTTAAGGAATTAATTCAAAAAAATAATATTATTTTAACTAACTAGAGATATTTAAGGCAATGATGATGATTTGAAAATGTTTAATATCCCTAAAAACGTGCTAATCATAAACAAACACAATACATTATCAATACAAAATTAATACAAAAACATATATTATAATTTAAATAGAAACATATATTGTACGCCAAAATTTATCAGGTTACTAAAAAATAAGAAGTGAAATATGCAGCTATGAAAATATTCTTGAATTTTTAGAAAAAAATGACTTATACGTTGAAAGAAATCTGAAAATAATAATAAAATTTTGGAATGAATAATAATTGTAACGTTGATCCAAATTTGATTGAAAATGCAAATCTGAAAATATTATGTGTTATTATCTGGTTGACAACTTTTTTTAAGGAATTAATTCAAAAAAAAAATATTATTTTAACTAACTAGAGATATTTAAGGCAATGATGATAATTTGAAAATGTTTAATATCCCTAAAAACGTGCTAATCATATATTTAACTTTAATTAAACTCCCTAAAAAGTGCAACTATTCATATTCACAAATGTGTCTACATGCATTAAATGTAGCAATTAATAAAGAAACAAAAGTTTCATGATTTGTGTTGTCAGTGTGTTAATTATTAACATTAATTATCCATTATTACTTTATTCCCTTAATTTTTAATTAATTGTTTCTTTTTAATAAATTATAATTAACAATATAATTATTAATAAAATGCTATAAAGTGAGATATTAAATGCTACACAATAAAATTGAAAATCTAATGTCATAACTTGATAATATTACTGTATAAAATGCTATATACAAAATTTACACAAATTAAAACACACTAAATATTAATTGATGTTGCTATATTCTATAATTTTTCCCTAGAAAAGGAGTGGGCCTATAACTCCATATCAGCAACAACAGATTTATGAGCAAAGGAAGTGGGCCGAAAGCCCAATATGATAACAGGCAAACATGAAAGGAATGCATTTTTTAGAGAAATTTTTTAAAATATCATTGTTTTAACATTTAATAGGACCCATTGTCAACACTTTCAATATTTATTAATAATGTCAAATTTTTAGTTTGTTATGTATCTTATTTATGTTTTTATTGTTTGTTTTTATTGAAAAAATATAATTATTAAATAATAGAAAGGAGAAATTTAGAGGAGAGAATAATTTAAAAAAGGAACAATCACTAAAAAATTTCATTAGTTACAAAATAAAAGATAACTGCCAAAGGCATTCACATAATTGATTACATTTCTCATTATGAATTTTCAATTGATAATACTTGATTTCTGGTCAATTGTTTTGGATTAAAATTAATTTTTTTCTTTGGTTAGAAAATTTAAAATGAAATAGGTTAAAAAATCATTGACAAGCAGCTTTCGAAAAGTAATTTTTTACTAGTAATTAGATAAAATTTATGAAATACAATTTGGATCAATTATTAGTTAATTGCTTCATTCTTAATGTGTTTCTAATTGACTATAAATTTGATATGAAATTTTTTACATAATTGTACAGCGTATCTATTTACATACAAAATTGTATGTATTATGAACAAGTTAGTATTAATGAATTTTGACGGATTCGTTAAATTTTTTTGTTGGTTGAATACGAAAATAATAATGGATTGTTTGAGGACTGATTTTTTCGTTGGCTAATTCTTTTTAGTTTTTTGAACAAAATGGTATCCCAAACGTAAAAATTATGACAATTGTACTGTATTTTTATTTTTTCTATGGTTATTTATTTTTCTATTTTTTGAACTATTTTGTATCCCTTATCGAAAAGAATATCATAAATGTAATGTATTTTGTAAGTGTTTGACCTGAATACAATTTGTATATTACTTTAATATACATATATGTTGGCTGACATATTATAAAATTGTGATGCACGAAATATAATTTTGTTCAAAACAAGATAAGAGTCCCATTGTAAATATATATTATTTTAACTTAGGTGCAAATGAAAAAAAAAACATTTTTATTATGTTAGGATTTTATTGGCGATCGTAGCTTACAATTGAAATAGGAAAATACAGTTTTGTGCAAAACGTGATACAAGACCATTGTAAATACATACATTTTTAACTTGGATACAAAAATACAGTTTTGTTCAGTTTTAATTTGAATAGTAAAGTGAACACATAATATACAAAGTTGTTGGTATACAATAATGATGAAAAACATAATAACAAAGAAATACAGACTTGTTGACATTGAAAATTGAGTTTGAAATAAAAGTGAGATTGAAATATAAAATGGGTACAATAATACTTCAATTGGAATACAAATGTGACTTTGTTGGTATACCATTACTATGAATACAAAATAAAAAAAATACTAACTTGTATGTTTACAATGTGATACTGAAATACAAAATGAGCAAAATAAAAATATAATTTTTTTTATCATTTAATTTGTGTTCTGAGTGATCGATGATTGTGAGGTCGATGGTGAGAAACACCAATGACGCCACCATTCTGCCGACACTGATTAATAGCAATGATCAGTAATGTGTATGCTTCGATCTAGAAAATTGACGATTAAGTGGGATACCACTTGTATCCTCTTAGAGGGCCATTAGAGGGGATCCTAAAGGTTTTCATTATCCAAAACACTAAATAAATAATTTTTTTGAAAGATTTAAAAAAAAAAAAACCGGTTAACAACCCTAATAATCGAATAAAGATGCATACATTAATCAATGAGATTCTTGTGAATATCTTAGATTCTGCCATTGGAGAGTGATTTAGAGTTTATCAAATCATAAACGTGATTTCAACTACAAACAACAATTTTGAACGATTTAAACAAAAATAAAATCATAAAGCAAATCTTAAAAAACGAATAAAGATTCTAAAAAAAAAAAAGAAAAAAAAAGAGGAAGAGAGAGGCTTTTTTGAAATGAAGAACATGAGAAGAATTGGAAGATGAAAATATGAGAGAGAGAGAAATATTTTATTTTTTAAAAAATATATGAGAGAGAATTAATTGAAAAATGTGTAATTAAGGTGAGATAAAATAGGAAGTAAATTATGATGCACAATCTTTCTTAAAATAATGACTTTTTTGACATTTTTACTAATTATTTTAAAGTATAGAGGTTTTTACTTAATATGTTTAATTTTTTTGACTAATTTACTAATTTTCCCCATTTTTTATCTCATAAAAAGAGAGAGAAAATGGTTTGAAAAATAAAATTTTAGTTAAAATTGTTATTACGATATTAAATTTTATGAATAACCTTTTACCACCTGAACTATTTAATATTGTATATAATTTCCGTCAAGAGAACAAAGTAGCTTACTTTTTGGCGACCTAAGGATGCAATCTACCAACGTTCAATAATATATACATATATTTTGTCAATACCAACTCAGGCAGTGATAAGCTGATAATTAAGGTGTTTTTGTGAAGAAATGGATCTCTATAACTACCAGTTGTAATCTTAGTAGGTTAGGCAATCTAATAAACCAAATCACACTGCTAGTTTTGATTCTATGGCTTCAGGGCCTTATGTAACACATGCTAATATATAATTATATATATAATCTTTATTTTAAAAAAAAAAAAAAAGAGTAGGGAACTTACCAACGCATATGCAAAAATCATCGTGCCTGGATACTTCGAACTAATTAACCTGCCATTTATTTTTTTACAACAAAATGATAAAGTCATTATTTTTAATGTATTAGATCTAGTAGGTATTAAGAAAAAAATCTAGTCTTTTAATTTATAAAATAAGTTTAGATCATCGATATCATGAGTGACTATTAGATTTTAGAAACATTCAAGGTTTTTAAGACATTGTTTTTTGAAGATCTCATCATCTCAATTTTTTACCATTAAATAGAAAATCAAAAATATATTCATAAATTTTGAGTTGTTCAAATCTATTTTTTTTTTTTTTTGACTTGGAATGTTTTAGAGGTTTAAGCAATAATTAGAAGTGAAATTGATCATAATCTTGATTCTCATTTTGATTAGTAGTGAAATTGTTTAAATTTTTAATAAAATGTTTTAAATTTGAATTCTACGTATTAATTTTTTTTTAATTGAGAGTTTTATCTCCAAACAAATCTTATTGTGAGTGATTCAAATATAATTAATGTTCGAACGGAGAAATAAATAAAAAACAATACTCACTACTCCTATACATAGTGGGATATTAAGGGAGATACCTAAAATTAGAAGATTCCATATTTAGTACAACTTTTGTCCTTTAATCACTTAAATGGAAGGCTGGTCAACCTTTTTTTTTTACACTCGTGATATTTATTTGTGTCTCTGTCTAAACTCTTACATAGTTTCTTATATTTTATTTTACTTAATTCTTATATTAAAAAAGTACTTCCTCTGTCTTTAAGATAATTTTATTGTTTTTTAATATTTTCTTTTAGTTTCAAACAACTAATAAAATAATATTTCTATATTTCAAATCCAGCCCACATCTAGTTCTCAACGTGTACAGCAATTCCAATTTCCAAATAGCACAAATATAATACACAACAGCAGCAGGGGCGGACCCACATTGGGTCCAGGGTGTTCACCCGAACACTCTCGACAAAAAAATACACGATATATAAGGTAAATTTTCTATATTTTTGTAGATGTATATATTTTGAACCCCCTCAATAACAATTAAAAATAGATGGCTCAATGGTAAGACCCTTGAATATTAAGCTGCATGCCCCAAGTTCAAATCCCATCAACAACTTACTTCATCGGAAAAAATAGATAAATCGAGAGAAACGACCGGCGTGATTTCAGGGGCGGATTTATGAAGGGGAAGGGGTGTCACGTGAAATTACTTCATCGGAAAAAATAGATAAATCGTATACAGGATTATAAAACAAAAGCTTAAAAGAGATTTCTGAAAACTATAGACCTTACTAGCTAGCTAGCACAAATTATTATACTCCATTTCTCATATAGTTACTAGCTCAAATTTCTAATTTTCGATTATAATTAGTAATTGAGTGACGATTATTCGAGAAATCAACGCTAAATTAACACGGAAAGTTAAGATTTACCTTAAATGTAACATAAGATTTGCTAGTCTTTTTAATTTTTACAAGCGATCACCTATTTTCCCGTTTTATCTGATGGAAAAAAAAATGATACTGATATTCAACAAAGTTAAAGAAATGGCCAACTTTTTTTATCACGTGTATACTGAAAAAAGCTGTTACATAATGATGTGACATGCATAATTATTTAAGGCTAGTTTGGTTGCATGCATAAAATGGTATAATTAATAATTTACCTAGAATTCGATATTAGTTATGCAAGACTGCAAATAATGTTTGTCTAAATTAGGCAAGATTTTATTCATCATAAAATAAAGAGGAGATAAGAATACATGAATTAATAACATGTGTATTAGAACAATTAAGACTTCTAATAATCTTTTGCAACTCTTTAAAATGTAAGTATATGCCACCAATCGACATTAATTAATGAGATATGAGATAATTTTTTGTTTTCAACATAAACTGAGTGAATTTTTTTTATAGAAATTAAACAAAATTTAATAAATTTACTAGATTCTCAAAGTTGAATCACCTTTTTAAGATATTAACTCTAACAGAATTACTTGATCTCTTACTCAAATTATTATGCATTATATCAATTTGTTGTAGAACTACAAACTATACTTTATCGGCAACGAGGACCTTAAACAATGCTGAAACTGTTTAAACCCAAACAATAAATCAACAATAGAAAGTAGAGTACTAAACATTCCCATTAACATAAGCATGAAAATTACAATATAACAATAACTGGGGACTAAAATTATTATTTTCCCCAAACACAGACACACAAACACACGAAAAAAAAAAACAAAAAAAACTAATACTTAACGCAGCCCAACTTCACAACGTAAAAGATGACCGTGATCAAACATGCCAAAAATAGAAGTAATATAATTTGGCAGCTCACCAGGACGAGCAATATGAATAGAATTCGATTGCTTGCAGCACCAAAGACAGTTGGGGCATTGGGATTTATAATGGCGAGTGAACTTAGAAGAAGAGAGAAGAGAGTAATTGTGAATATTTCTATTAGTTAACAACTTATAATTTATAACTACAAAGAAGACTCTCTTATATAGAGAAACTAATTAAGACCGTTACCAACTAAGAAGAATGGAGTTATTAACTAATACATAATTTAAAGTTCATACAGAAAAAATAATAAAAATGAAAATTGATACTTACTCAGAAATGAACATTTTTTTCTTTGATATCTTTTATGAATATAGGGATTGAAAAGGCAGCAACTATTAAATGCACAGTGACATGCATGATTCCAGCAATTGAAAAATTAAGTTTAGCTAGCCTGCCAAGGCAACTCCCACCCCTTTTTCTTCGAAATCTTTGATTAAATTTAAATTTATATTATAAAATTTCTCATTGAGGAGTAAAAGTTTTCTAACAAAAATGACTACAAATACCTCCATCTAAACACATAGTACTTATATTAATTTGTTTTCTCCTATTATTTTAGCATGACAATTGGAGAAAGTAAAATATTGTTTGAAAATACTTATAATTTTCATACAATATTTTTCTTTCTTGACCCTACAAGTTGTTGCACAATTAATTTAGATTACCTTTTTTATATTCCTTCATCAATTGTATAGATAGACTTAAATGAAAGTTTTGGAAGCAGGATAGAGACATATAGAATTTAAAGTAAAATACCTCTTTAATTATATGTAAAGAAGAAAGTAGTCAAACATCTCTTTAATTATATATAAAAGAAGAAAGTAGTCAATTGTGAGTAATAAGAGTAATACTATCATTTTAACTTTTTATTATCGGTGTATTAATTATATATGTATTATTTATTTCATTTTTTACTCTGTATAAATAATGTACAAATTTTATCATAATTTTTATACATGTTTAAAATTGTCAATCAAACACCGTATTAATTAACTTTATACGTGAATATCTTTTTTCTTATCCATATTTGGAATATCGTATTAATTATATCAATGAATGATTTTTTTCTTATTCACCTACCAAACGTTATATAAATTATATACATGAATAACTTTTTTCTTATCCACCTACCAAACGGTATACAAAACTCTAATACATGAATAAAATTTTGCTTTATATAGCTACCAAACAACCCCCATTAGTGAGCTACCAAATTAAATTCCATTGGTGATTTGAAGCATTCACCCCCCTTGACTTAACCGAGCTACCAATTAAGCAACTTTGTAACTTCACGTCTTTTAAACTCGTGAACACCTAATTACTGATGTGACAAAATCTGTAAAGTTTTAGTCTCTATGAAAGTGATTTTTTTTGTTATTTTAATAATTTTCTTTATGTGATCCAATCTTTCTTTATTTTCACGCTAATATTATTTTCTGGTTTTCTTTAATCTACTTATATTTTTGTTTATTCACTTTTTATGTTGAAAAATTAGTATAACGTGCTATTTCCAACAAAGGTTGTGTACCGAATATAACAAACAAAATCAAACAAGCCCAGATTAAGTCCAGTTTTTGCTCCTTTTTTTTTTCTATTTTAGCCTACCTCATTGATTAAGAATTAAGAGACTTAGTAAATTAAATTAGTATAAAAAATTTCCTCTCGTCTAAAAGTCAAGAAATCTAAAAAAAAAGAAAACATGAATCTAATAAGGCTTATTAAAGGGGTAGAGAAAAATAAAAAATTCACTAAAAGAGAAATGTTAATTACCTGGGGATAAGAGGTTTTGACCAAACTAAGCTATTATATAAAGCAATTCATCAAAATAATATGTTTTTCTAAAATTTTACAAAACTAGTATAAACGTATTTCACAGTAACGTTTTAGGGTATATTTTATTTTTTAAAAGCTGACGGCGTTAGATTAATATACGTTACTCACAGTAACGTTTAACGTTTTAGGAGTAAAACGTTACTCAAAATAAAATTTTTACTTACAGTAATGTTTAACGTTTTAGGAGTAAAACATTACTCACAGTAACGTATATCAACCTATTGCTGTTAGTTTTAAAAAACTGAAATATACCCTAAAATGTTACTATGAAATACGTTTATACTAGTTTGTAATTTTTTTTTAAATGTATTATTTTGATAAATTGCTTTATATAATGGCTTAGTTTGGTCAATTTTTTTAGAGATAATGCGGTACAATCCCCAGGTAAATTGTGGATCTTTCTTGCAAATTAAAATCTGATGGAAAAATCTTCGTAGGTAACTATTACATGTAGATTTAAAATATCCCTAGATAATTTGGTTGCGGAAAAAATAACAGGTAAGTTATTTGCAGATTTATTTGCAATTAACTATCAAAATTTTGCTAGAATTATCTGGTAAAAAATTTTACGAGAAGGAACTCGCCTACGGCTTATGATGGAAAAAATTCGCAAGTAATCCCCATGAAGATCTTCAAGTAAATCCGAAGGAATATTGGAGGTGAAAATTCCTAATTTAAACAAGAAAATTTCTTACGATATTTATGAGACTATTTTGCTGAAAAATTCCTACGAAATATCCCAAGTAAATCCGCAAGAAAAAAATGTTGCGAGAAATATTTAGCATTTATCCTCATGAAAATCCTCAAGTAATAATTCCCATGTAAATCACTAGACACATTTAATAATTAGCCAAAAATCTATTTCAAATCCCCAATATTTGTCAAAGACACCATTCAACAAGTCTAATGTATACAACTAACAACAAACGTAATTCATAACATCCACATAAATAATGTATGATTCTTAAAATGGTCCAAAAAAAAATATTTCAAATTTGAAACCTTAATACTACTACCAACCATGGTCAGAATTACTTCCATCCACGTTATCAGGGTCAAAATCACTTTCATTCTCACTGTTAGAGTCATCATCGCTTTCATCTCATAAGTTTGGTTGTCTTCCTTAGATGATCGTTCATTTTATAGATGATTTGTTGTATACATGCTTCTTCAACAAGTCCAATTCCTTCCTTGTTTTCTTATTTTTGTGTCGATCGTTCTGCAACTGAGCATACAAATCAGCATTTGAAGCATCTATCTCGGACTTATTCTCATCAATTTCTTTGAGCAAAGTGATGTTGATTTCTTAGACACCTTTATAGTTCAACCCAAAGAGCCAAGACCTTTGACTCTTCCTTTTTTCTTTCTATCAACAGATTCCACCAATATATCCATTTCACTTAATTGAGAAGGTTGATTAGCTTTTCCTTCTGCAACCGATGCATTTTGTACCGCTAATATTTCTTGTTCTTTCTTTCAAACTCAAACTGCATAAGTACAAGTTATTCAGACCATATATAGTGTTACTAAGAAATATATTGAACAATTTAATCCAAATCTTAAAATAAGCCAGCATGCATCATTAATTAGCTTAATATTAACTATCAATAGTAAGTATATATTACCTTGAATAATAAAAAAAACAAAAAGACGTATTAGTACTATAGAGTTGATGGACCATGTTCCACTGGTTTTAGAGATAAACAGAAGCTTGTAATGCTTCAATCACAATCATTTAATTTTTTGAAAGAAAATAATCTAATATTCAACAAAGCTAGGTTCTCTTTCTGCATCTTTTCTTATCAATATCAAGATATGAGTTTCTAGTAGTTTTTTCGCCAATGATTTGTAAAGAATTTTTATCGAAAAATCTTCTCTTCCCCTGTTTACTGTTCCTCTCTATATTTCTAAGATATCATATGATTGTAGTTCTTCTAATTAATTTTTACTAGTGTCTTTTATTTCTCCTAAAATGATTTTCTCCTAGTGTCATCTTCAACATCTCACAAAGCATATAGTCTAGCGGTGCAACCAAGTTGAAGTTATGTCTTTTGGGAGCGAGGAGCTTGGTTACAACGGTTCCATTAATCGTGAAAAAACCTCTTGCACAAATACAAGCTAATGCTGCTAGTAAACATGATGCGATCGGACCCTTCCATAAAAGTCACACATAACAGAGCTTTGTTTTTGGGTCTGGCTTTTTCTTGTTTTTGTTCTCTGAATGTCAATACTGTAACTATAAATTTACTGAAAGGTAATTACATGAGTTTTTAGGTAGATGGAGTACATGGATTTGATTGTAGCTCAAATGGAAAGGTCAATGAAATGTTTTGGAGTCCTTATGATTTTTGGTACAATGAGAATTCAACTTAATAGTCTTTGTATTATTTTTTTAATGATGATAACATTAATCATATTGGAAAATAAAAGTCATCTAGTAATTGTTCTAATACCTATTATGTGATACCCCTAGTACATCAACATACCATATACTAAGATACCTTTTACTAGTACCTGCAGGACTAAGAACCCCAACACAAAATCCCCTCCTTTAGAAGTGAGGTTATCACCATTTTAATAAATCTCTCCTAGTGGAACTCTATCAGCAACTACACAGAAGGAGGAGAAATAAGAAAGAATGAAAAGAAACAAGAACCAAAAGGGGTGGCAGGGGGAATCCAAATCCACTGGACATTAAGTATTTGGAAATGATGATGTCACAATTCAAGAATGGAGAAAATTCTGAACCAAGTCATATTTCAAGAAAAGAAACGAACGTTGTCTACAATCGTGAGATTGATAATCCAAGATACATACTAATATGTTTCCCAGAAGCCTAAATTGTCTAGAGTTTTGTCGAAGCTTGATTTCTATCATTGCTAGGCTAGATAGGTAGTAAAGGAGTAAGATGCTCACTCAGAACTGGGACTATGTCCAGCGACTGTTTGTTTTTTGTTACTTGAGCGGGAGTTCTCACTTTTGTAATAAAATTTCCATAGTTAAAAAAAAACATAATATAATATCTCCTTTACTATATAAAAGAAAGAAAGAAAGACAATCAACCCAAGTACTAAAGCAACCAACTCACACACACCAACACAAAGCAAATTGAACAATTAAAAACAACAACAAATTGAAGGAGCAGTTGTGATTTAAAGGATCTGCATAGGAACATGTAACAAGGAGATACCAAGACCAGAATATATTCAAACAACACAGGGAGGATTTTGCAACACGTTTGCATTAGATTAGTAGAAGAACCTTCAATTCTCCTAAACCACAAGGGTAATTCCCTAGCAAGAGATGAGAAAATGGGACAAGAAGATGTCACTCGATTTTTCCCTTTTACAATAGAGTTGCAGTTAGTAGAACAAAATCAAGTGAAAAGAAGCAAAAACCAGAGAATTTGTAAATTCAACTTGAAATACGGAATAGAATGTCAAAGTATTTTTTGCATATTTCTAAAACAATAAAACCAACATGGCAGAAGTACCATATAGTAGGAAAATTGATATACATCAGCATGATAGGCTGCTTAAGACGTCAAAAATTAGATGTAAAACACCGTACAAGGGTGATTACTAAGGAAAACAATCAATATTTCATGAATCACTGCAATCACATAGTACCTGAGTGGAAGGAACATATGCAAAATCAAAGTACAAGAAAATAAATCAGTCTCCACCTTTTTTACTAACGATGATGAATTCACCAATATCTCTGAAAACAAAATGTCACGAAATCATTAAAGATGACACTACAATTACAAATTATATACATAAATTCTCTTTATGGATATTCTTGGAAGTATATACTTAAGAAAACTTTCATGTTCTCATTGAAATACATACATTTCCAAATATGCAAACAAAGTAAACAAAAAAATTAATGAATTATAGAAACCAAGAGTAAAATGAACTGAGGGTTGGCTCATTGTCAAATCCAACAAAGGAGCATTGACATTTTATAGCATAATTTTGTAGAACCATTTCATATTTATCTACAAGAAAATTGTACCTTGGATCTTCAAAGGCAAATTGAACAAATTAAAGAACCATAAAATTGATCAAAAAGGAGATAGGTTTCTTCTCTAGAAGTTAACGAATTTGAAAGGAGCAGTGTCATTTTCTTTTCAATACAACTTCTTTTTCATAATGTAGTTGCAACAAAATCCTAAGTGCATGAAACTTACCCGTTTTCTCTCTCTCTCTCTCTCCATTAAGGTTAGTTCTTTATTCATACATTGGACCTGCAAATGACTTCCACAATAGAGACAGTAACCAACCCACTCAAGCAATGATTACAAACTGAACAAATGACCTTTTTTCTTAATCTCGCACAGATCTTGAACTGAACCCTGTCTCCCTTATGCCTTTCCTTGCTAGCAAGAAGCACACCAGCAGCGTGCATTGCATGATTCTACCGTGTTTTGTGCACTTAACTGGGTCGATAGTTGACCGAAAGATAACTTCACTTCACCTGGCCAGCAGGTGGGCGGCGAGCTTATCCTGTGTGACAAGACTACAGAGTAAGAAATAGTTGCAAAATAAAGAGGACACAGTGTACCTCAAATCACAAATACATTTAGGCGTAGAAACGAATTATATTCCTACATAACCTCATCCCTTATAATAAACTACAAATTGGTAAAAGCAATCAATGTGTGATTTTGCAAATTTTGCATAAATAACCAAGCAGAGCTATCCAAAATATTGTACGGAAAATCCCAACACTATCTTCATGAGAAGCTAAAAGTCTCAAGTCATGTAAGAGTTGTAATGAAGTACTCCCTCCGTTTCAAAAAGAATGTCCCTATTTCCCTTTTAGTTGTTTCAAAAAAAATGACCCCTTTCCTTTTTTGGCAACACTTTAACTTCAACTTCCACGTGGCATGTTTAAGACCACAAGATTAAAGGGCATTTTGGTACATTTGATATAACTTTAATTTAGAACCACAAGATTAAAAAGTTTTTTTTCTTTTCTTAAACTCCGTTCCAAGTCAAACTAGGCCATCCTTTTTGAAATGGAGCGAGTATATGCATATGCAAAATACTTGACTCAAAGGCTCGACAATAACTATAAAAGCCTTTGTTAAATTAAATTTTTCCCCATTTGAGTAGCAACTTGGACATAATTTAAAAGATTTACAACCAATATTCAAGAACATACATAAGTAGAATCAGTTAAGGAAATGGCGGAAGGCACAACTAATTCTAGAATAGCCATAAGAAAATTCCATAACTTCTAGAGTTAGTGATGACACGGTAAATAAAATGAATATCTCTATAGCAGGAACAGTCACCAGTTTATAAAATGAATATCTCTATAGCAGGAACAGTCACCAGTTTAACATTAAATACATACGTCCTTGCTACAACAAAAATTGAACCAAAACTGAAAATTGAAAACCAGCAGAAAGTAAGCTATACCTTTCTCTTGCTATTCGGAGAAGTCTTTTCCAGATGCGAAGTAACAGAAGAGTAAAGATAAATGTAAATGCTTTTGATTTCTCTTCCAGGTAGTTGTAGGTTTTGTGTAGTTGATGGAAAATGTAAATGCCACCGCACCCAAGATATATGATAATATGCTCGACTCAACCGAAATTTTTTTCTCTCCTCATATGTGTTTTCTAACATTTCATGTTGCTTAACTTGACATTATAATGCAACATATTTGCACTCCTTTTTTTTTTAGAAAGACAACATATTTGCACTCACATGTACTTTAAAGTGATTTAGTAGGCTAAGCTTCTCTTTTTGTCATGTTTGTTACAATTTATTTGTTCCTTTCTTTTAGGAGAATAAAAATTGTTATGAAAGAGTAGCAAGGAAGTAAGTGAAATATACACTTTCGTTTGGCAAAGAATAAATTTATTACATTAAAACTCACTGCTGCATATGGTGTGAAATTATACATTATTAGTATATTTTTTTTAAAAATTGTTAGTAAAGGAACTCTTTTAGGCTAACATTGATTCTATAACACTAGAAGCACGAACCTTGCATGGCACTCCTACTATGTGCATTAAAATTTGAAACTCAACTAGATTCCTCATGTATTTTTTGTTAATCTGCCCGTCGCTTGGCATAATGGGAACTGGGAAGTGCTAGCTCAAAGTTGAGCCTCAGTTTTCTACAGAGTCCTACTCAGAGATGGGAGAGACATACGAAATTCAAGAAAGGAGAAAAATTTCGACAAAGTCCAGCCTCTCAAGCATCTTAGTGTATAAAGTATGGATATCTCAGGCGTTGCGGCTGAAGTTGGGCTAGGATGTTGGTTTCCAGTTACAGCGATCAACCAAAATGAATATATGTATTAGAAGATTGACTGAACACACAAGTACAATAGCTCAGTAGCCAATTTACTCCTAACACTACACCAAAAATGATCTTTAGCAGCAATTAATTAATAAGGACAGTTCAATTGCCACTCAATATGCTTTTTAGAGGCAATTACTAGTGAAAATTACATTTTAGCAGTAATAGACACGTTGCTTGCCATAATAATCAGAATTGAATAGCATAAGAAGAAGTTGATTTCGCACAGGTGTTGTCATGCAAACCAATGAATGCCAGCTTGCAGAAAAAGATCACAAGAAATGATAAGAAATGTGACCTAAGGGTGTGCCCTAGTGGTTGAGAACTCTGAGATCAAAACTCAGTGGAGAAAAAAAAAAACTAGGTGATTCTTCTATCTGTCCTAGCTTCGGTGAACAGAGTTACCTGGAGTTACCTGGTACCTGTACATGTTGCTGGGCAGGTGGCAGGTATTTCGTGGAATTAGTCGAGGTGTGTGAAAGCTGGCTCGGACACGACGATCATAAAAAAGAACAAGATAGAAATCTGACCCAACATGGACGGGACACCACGATCATAAAAAAAAAAGAGAGAAATCTGACCCAACAGACACAAAAATTTCCCTAAATGATGCCATATTTGGAAGAATTGTCCAGAATCAGACGAACAAGGCCAAACACCAAACAGCCAATTTCCCCCACTTTCTTCATCCCCAATATATGAAGGAACAAGAAGGCCAACAGCTCACACCATCGGGTCTCCGTCACCCACGGTTAAACCTGTGAACTCAAAATTTTCAAATAATGCTAAATAATACCTAGATAGCCCCTTAAACTTTGGCACATTTTGTAAGATTTCACTAAAAACTTATAGAGTGACCAGTCAGACACTTATACCTAATCAGTTGAGGTGTAGTCTTGTGGGGGTGGACCTGTTTTTATATATTTTTTAATTTCCTTCAATTTTGACACATATTGTTATTTCATTTGACATTTGATACATCATCAGCATATGATTTTCATGTGCTCGGTTTTGATGACTATGTGTTTAGAAGGCACGTTTTTGTCAAGTAGAAGTGTCTAACTTGGTTACTCTATAAGTTTGTAAGGTTATCTCACAAAATGTGTCAAGTTTAAGGGGTTATCTAGATATTTAGCCTTTTATGTACAATGTATTTTGCTTTTACTTAATGGGAAGAGGAAGAAATTCAAGGGAACAGGTCATAATTTGGCCTTTCATGCAATATGCTAAAGCAACTCTATGAAGCACATATTTATATCCTGACTTAATTGTATATTTCTCAACTCGACTTTCAAGAACATAAATTCAATTTTAAATATAGAGCACAATTTAAATATGTCAAAATTAAAAGAACAAATATAAAAGAAACTGAACAGAACCCCACCAAAGTTCATTCTCAAGCAAAAGAGAGAAAAGGAAACTCATACAGCACGCCTTCATCTTCCAGACCATATCCTCTTATGTGGAAGGGTGATACAAAAGGGAAATTCACAGTCAGCGCACATTATAAACATCATAGTGACTTACCTGACAACATCTCCTTTTGGCCATGAAGTGTATCTGGGGAAACAAAACACCTTTAAAAGTCGGAATGCTTCAGTCGGCTGGTTTCTCAGGCAGAATGTTAGACAAAAAAAAATTGTAAGCATAACCAGTTTCTGAATACAGATAATAACTTTTGGTCCAGAATGAATGGGTGCTTGAGCATTGAGTGCCAGCCTGCGCCAGGCTATTGCAAATAAATCTTCAACTTGTTACTTTTTTGTTTGTGTGTGTAACATGGCTTATTGCAAATGATACAGAATTTTAGGCTCTTTTCAATTGCAGCAGTGCTTCCTATATATATATATAGAGAGAGCACTTTTTTTTCAATGAAATACCTTTTAACAATCAAAAAATGGAAAGTACAATAAAGGTATAGATTACCCTTTGGAATTTCAAGAAACCCAAACTCTCAATAAATTATAAGGAATAACTAAAGTTATCCAGCATTAACAAAAAGCAAAATAGTATTAAAAAGGGACCAAGGGGCACAAAACATAAAATACACAAACCCAATTTCTCTATTCAACTGAAATTGTCAACCAATTCAATGTCCCCGAACATGAAATTCAACAGGATAAAAAAGAGCAAAAACCGAAAAACGAAGTAAATGCTATTGCTTTTTAAGCCTCGTGGGTTGCTTCTGATTTGCTAGCCGATAAATCCAGTACACCTACACCAATTTTCATCATATGAATCAAATTATACCCTCCACCATGTTCATAATTGCTTCAGAAACAGAAATTGAAAAAGAACAAGAAATTACCAAAGCGAGGACATGGGCACCAATAAGTACGACTACTAGAAGAGGTACTGCTTCAAGACGAATCTGATTCGCCATTTTCCAAGTGAAGTGAATCTCTGATTCTCCCAATTTTTACCAAATGCCCTTCTTTTGCTTTCTCTCACGCTTCTATTTAGTCCAAATCAAAAGTGTGCCTCTTGCCCTCTACTATGTTCCATCTTATGTATTTTTAGTCAAAGGTGAGCTTTAATTTGGTACATTATTTACTTTTTTTTAATTAAAAATAAAATGCAAGTAAATGTTATAGTATGTATGCCTCGAATTTATGATTTAAAAAAAAATAAAAAAATGGTGTAATATAATTTTTAAAATCTTGATTCAAACTTGATTATTGAGAACATATACGAGAAAAAAGACTAATGATCTAGCTCGAGCTTGATTGTAGAGCACCAATTGACTATAAGTTAGATTGAGTTCAATCTAATTGAATATGTATAGTTTAATTAAGCTCGACAAACATTTGAATCTAATGTTAATAAAATTTAATTTAGATTTATGTTTTAATTTAACATTCATAATTAATGACATACATATTTTTGAATAAAAGTTAATTTAATCATAAATCTTATTCATTTTTTAAAAATAACCTTTTATTTTATTTTTAAAAATCATTATGAAAATTCTAAATATAAAACTTGAAGATGAAATTCTATTAAAACACTTTATGCTTTCCAATTCCATTTTCATAAATTTAAAATAGGATATAATTGTTCTATGATAAGTAGTTAAGAGATTGTAATATTGTTTTTCCGCAGCACAATTCAAGTGTACATTTTCAGTTGCAGACTCTCACTGTGAGCCACGTATGTGGAACGTGGCGCATTCTTAGGTCCCCTAAGCTAATAGCAAAGAAAACAGCGAAAGAAGCACCGCACCGTTGGCACCTTCAATCGCTACGCCTGAATTCAGTTTTTTCAGAGGCATATTGTCAAACACCTTATATGCACTGGACATACATCGCTGGGCAAGGTTATGTGAACACTCAAAATTGCCGATGAGGAGTATAATTTCATGCCTTAACCGACGGCGTCTGGCAGTCCTGTCCCCAAGTAATTTGCCATTTTTATTAGTACTTCTTCACCGAATTAGCTGCGTAATTTTATTTTATATGGAAGTGTTCCTTTATTCAGAATATTGTTTGCTTGTTATATAGTGCTAATCATACCTAGATATCTGAATTGTTTGCATTTAGGCACTGGAATCTCACCTAAACTTCACTGTAACCTTTAGTTTACAGAGTTAGAGTGCACTCTCACTGGTTTCGTCAAATGACACAATATTGCTAGCAAATAGCATACACCATTTAACAGTGAGTGTTAGTTTTTCTTTAATTAAGTGCTGCCGATTCCTGGTGTAAATTATGTAAATTTCGCTATCCCTGTCTGCTATTTAGAGAAAGAGAGAGTGAAAATCCTATGTGGAATTTACTCTTCATGGTTTAATTTAGGCATAATATATGCTGAAATTTGGCCTCAGTGAGTAAGCACTCTTAACTTTGAGAGTTGCATCTAGATAGATAGCTCAATTCATTTCCATTGTGTTTGTTGAACACCCCAAATTACCAAATGATCATCTAAACACCTCTGAAATTGTATCCAGAGTTTAAGTGGTGATGAGTTGGAGTGTTTGGTTTTCAGTTGAGACCATCTGTAGTAAGGTGCCTAGATATGCACTCTTAAAGTTGGAGTGTTTACTTGCTAGCTGAGGTTAAGTTTGAGTGTATATTTATGTATTATCCCTTTAGTTTGTTACTTTCAAGTTTTAACATATTATATATGGGACCCTTTTGAATTCACTCGCTTTATTGGATTTCTAACCCCCCCCCCCAAGAACCAGCCTCTTGCTTGTGAAATATTAATTGTTGTAGCTGTCACCCTTTTTAGCGTTCCTCATATTTTCTCATTATACCTGTCATCACCCTCTGCTTATTACTGAAGAAGTTATAGCTTTTAAATCAGCTTCTGATATTATGTCATCACTCAACTTGTTCAACTAATAAAAAAATTAAGTGGTTATTTTTCCACCCCTGACTTCTTTTCAGCTCTGCGTTTTGGCTGCTCAGTTGAGACTGCTTGGTGCGAATACTCATCCAGTAGTTTTCCTGAGGTTATTTTAGCTGGAAACCATGGCAATTTTTTGTCAACCCCAAAATAGTAAGTGAATGAATATTGTTCTCCTCTCTCTCTTGATTTGTGACTGATTACTGAACCAGTTCAATATTGCTTCCAAAACGCCCTTGTACTTCTCTTTTGCATTATTGATCAATTTATTGGCTTCACCACCCTCATTTTTATCTTGTATTCTAACATTTGTGCATACATTCTGTAGTGGAACATTTTCTTCCCAAAGAATTAATGAGTTAATGCGCTTTTGGTGCAGCTTTTCTACTGGTTTTTCCAGTGTGCATGGAGAAAGGCCAACTGCTGAGTATGCTAGGTTGAGGAAGGAATCACTAGAAAGCGAATTCGGTCATGCACTTACTTATAAGTCGAAAAGCCTTTCATCATTATATCGTTTTGGCCCATTCATGGCTTTGTACAGAGCAGCCATTATTTCATTCTATGTGTTGAAGCTAACCGTTTGGCGCTTATTTGTCCATGACTTAAGAAGACGTGCTGTTAAGGTATTTTCAGTTCTCGAATGTAGTTCTATCTGAAAGGTTTGATTTTTTACTGTAGGTGTTCTATTGACTGATGACAGTGTGCTGTCTATTCAGTCTATTGCATACAATGGATCAGATATATTTTACTGTAGGTGTTCTATTGACAGATTACAGTGTGCTGTCTATTTGGTCTATTGCATACAATGGATCAGATATTTTTCACTGTAGGTGTTCTGTAGGCTTTTGACAGAATAGCAAGATTGTATCAAATGGATTTTTCAGCTTCAGAGCATGAAAGCTGTGAAATGACTTCCATTATTTGTTCAGTGTTTTCTAGCATCTTGCTATGATAAAATGGAAAAGTCGGGGAAAGGAAAACCTCTAATTCTTCTTCTGTTGGGAGTACTGGAACTAACTTCATATTCTTTAACCATACTACTAAAACCTCTATTTCTTCTTCTGTCGGGAGTACTGGAACTAAGTTCATATGCTTTAACCATACTACTTTATTTATCCCAGTAACAGTTAGTGTGCCTCGAAACACCCTTTCCTTATTGATGTGACAGAAAAATAAAGAAATAGAGAAGGCGAAAGTGGGCAACACTGTATTTGAATGTAGTTCTTTGATAATATATGTTTTAAATTTACTCGGAATACCTTCATTTAGGTATTTACTTATTATAGTGATTTGAATGGGAACTTTTCAATGCATTTTTGTCAAGCAATCACCTGTTGCTGAATTAAGTATTAAGATATGCTTTCCTGCAATTGTTATGAGCTTGTTGTCACCTATACATCTGCGAATCGTACAATTGCTGCTCCTTAAAGAGTCCGTCTGTTAAAAAATACGGTTTCAATTGCCTTGCACTTTGTGTTGGATGAGGATGGTGTGTCTTGGTTTGATAATTAATTTTGTGGTTCTACTCATAGCCTACTTTGCCCCACTCATAAGTCATATTTCATCTAATGTGTATTTTCAAATAATTCACTAGATTGGTTTTCAGATTTTACTAAGACAGAGGCTTTCTTGTTTAGGGTTTTATTTGTTCTTTACTGTTGTTTATGGTTCCATCTATTACTGAGTTTCAAGTGATTAATTGGTTGTCCACGCAGACCTTAACAATGAGTTTACTTCTTTTATTTGCAGTTCCGAGAAACTCTTATCGACTTGGGTCCTTTCTACATAAAGGCAAGCTACACTATCTGTTAAGACCATCTTATCTTCTTATGTTGGTGTAGAACATCATCATTATTTGTAGAAGTATTCATTATGTCTGCTGTGGTTTAGTCTATTACCACTTCTGTTCTTGGTGCTGTTTTTACGAGGGGTGAGGATACTGCTTCAATAGGCTTACAACTAATTTCGTAGGAGAATGTACATGATGTCGTGCCTCATCATCATTACATGGAAGGAGCATAAATTGTTGGGTGAAGTCTGCCACTGCGCAGAGGCCAGGCTCACTTCTCTGTTCCATTCTGAATTTGCATTTCAGATTGTGGCATACATTGACACACCAATATAGAAGATATTTAAGCTCAGGTTACAGGCATAACCAGAGACCTCAAAGAGACATGTTATTCAGAATCTATTTTCCCTATTATATATAGATAATACTAGATAGGAAACACTGGTTTTGGGGCAAAAGCTTTTGACCACCAGAAGTGCTCGTATTTAAACTTAGCAGGTTTCTTTACTTCCTATAGCTAATAGATTAGTACATTTAATTTCACGCACTGAATTTGATTGTCAAGCAGCATCCACATCCTAAACTAATGGAGGAAATTTCATTCTTACATGCTCTTTTAAGTCAAGATGATGTATTTTGAATTCCGGTTACCTGTACATAGGAGTAGAAAGCTTCTGTCTGTTCTTTTGGAAATGTTGATATCAATTGAAATATGAAAGAATTTAAGTAGACAGGGAGAGGTTTATTGAGTTATTCTGCTCTAACCAAGGTAATATGTGTAGCCTGGACTTAAGTATTTTTTTATTTAATTAGACTTCTCAAAAAATTGTCTGCCCTGCTTTACTGATCAACCGAGGGGTGGGGTGGGGTGGAGAATCAGAGTCTTACAAATCGGTCGTGTAACCTGGCCAGCGCTTTAGAAACTCATTCAATCACAGAGTTCAATTGCCTTACCTTGAAAATACTATTCACAAACATGTGGGTTAGGAGAAGAGTGGACAAAGATGAAATACTTATTTAGAGAATAACTAAACTTGGTTCCTTACTAGGTATTTTGTGCAAATAATGCTTTTATATCTTCCTTATTGGCAGAGGAATGATGCAAAACAGGAATTGAGAAGGAGGTGTAGGTGGCATTAACTACGTGTATATATAGTGCAAAGAGTGCATTTACTGCTTCCTTGTTGGCAAAAGAATGGTTAAGATATTATATGTAGATGGGACTCGTTGCTTTTATTTTTTAGAAGGTTTCTTTTTTGATGTAACTATTTGATGCATAAAATCTGCACCTGCCCATATTTACAAGGGAATATAGGAAGAGGTACTAAGCTATAGCCTACTTACAAAGATCCTAGTACGCCAGAAGAAAGATTCTATCTCTTCCATACATGCATGTTCACACCTAAAAAAAGGAAAGGGCTAGGCACTTCATCTTCAGACTCTGGATAGAGCTATAATCTTCTTCAAAACACCTTTGATTTCTCTCTTTCCAAACTGTCCACCAAATGCAAGCAGGGACAATCTTCCATCTCTCTTTCTGTTCTGAGTGAGTGCTATATTTGTTCCAGCACTTCAAGTGTATCTCTTGGCATCACTCACATGATCCCTTTTGAATTGAGGAAAATCCTCCAAAGTTGTTCAGTTACTTGCAATGTAAAAAAGATGGTTGATTGTCTATGCTCTTCTCCTCACAATTGGTTTTGCTTAGGACGGGATTAGAAATTTGTACTTGCATCTATTTTCTTGATGTACTCAAATGATTTTTTTGGGTGGGGTGGGGTGGGGGTGGGATGGGGGTGAGTTGAGGTCTTCTTTGATGTATCCATGAAATGGCAAGAGAATGTATTTGATCAGTGATGCCACTTCATCAATATGATAGATAGAACACCATTATCGAAAAAATATTCTGCTGATGTGCTATACTTCTTGTTTATTGACTACATATAGTCATGTGTGATATCAATTCTATGTGGTTAAATGGGCCAAAGAGCCCTTGTAATTTCAGATTGCTTACATGGTGCATCAGCCCTGGGTTCCAACAGGAGCTTGTAACTTGTCTCCAGCAGGGAAAAAGGTCTTATGGTTAATTCTGCAATTGTTTGAATAACAGCTGGGACAAGCTTTAAGCACAAGGCCGGACATATTACCAAAAGTGTATTGTCAAGAACTTGCAAAGTTACAGGTAAACTTAAAACTTCAGTGCTGCTACTATGGTCATATCCCAACTTACCATTACATTTCTTTTTTGCTGGTTTGTCCCAAGCATGTCTCATCTTTTAAATATTTTATTACAAAAAGATATCCTGGACCTCAAACTTCCATTCAAAAGGAAGTTCAAATCCTTAAAATGGCTGATCTGCATCTCCAGCTTCTGGCCTTCTATTTACAAGTACCTTCCAGCCCTATTGCTTACTAAAAATGGGAGGAAAGAAGTGTTGTATTCTTGAAAGCTGGATAAGATCTCTCAACATAATGTATTATCCTTTAATTTGTACTTCTCATCTTGCCAGGATCAAATCCCCCCATTTCCAACTCATCTTGCAAGAAGATCTATTGAGTCCCAGTTGGGTGTTCGCGTTTCACAAGTATTTGCTGACATTAGCAAGGAGCCAATTGCTGCAGCATCTCTTGGCCAAGTATATAAAGGTTAGAGCTTGAATTTATTGGTGTTTCTCTGCCATTGTCGTTGATTAGTTCTCTATATGGCGTTTCATTACTCTTCTCACTTTCTTCCTTTTCCTAACCTTTTACCTTATCTTCTGGAAGGAATCTTCTATATCCAACCCCACGTGGAACCTTCCCTAAGAGTGGTTATCCAGACAAAACTGGTCATTCTGTTGATCCAAGATATCGTTCACTTTTTCTAACATTTCTAGCACCAACTAATTCATTGATGCATCTTACGATGTCATGATGCATTTATTCCTATAATACTTCTGGCTCTTGGGCGTCTCTTTGTAGGTTAATTCGTTTTGAAGATAAATCTACTAGGGGAATGTAACGGGTTTTGGAAGAGTGAGTGCCTTGCACAATGGGTATTCAAGCTTTTAATGTTTCTTCTTGGCTTCAAGTTTTGCAGCTCATTTGCATTCTGGAGAGCTGGTGGCTGTTAAGGTCCAGAGGCCTCATATGTCACATTTACTGACACTGGACGCTATGTTATTTCACATGATTGGTGGCCAACTAAAAAGATTTGCAAAAGCTCGTAAGGATCTGTTGGTAGCTGTCAATGAGATGGTGAGATTCCAAATTTCCATCTTATGTTTCTGTACTTCAGAAGATGATATCTGGAACACAATGCGTCAGTGAATGTGATCGGTTATACATCAAGTCTGTCTTTATCTCGAGTATATTACTAGTCTATTGCTAGTTCTTTGGAATGATTATGAGGTGAATTCTGATTCAGCTAATGCATGTATAGTCAAATTTACAAGGTGCACTTGTCACAGCTGAATGAAACGGCTGCGACAGTTAACAAATCAAATCCTTGATTAGAAACTGAACAACTCAACCAATAGCTATCAAGGCACATGAAAATATCTCGAATTTACTCTAAAGATGACACTATCAATTGGCCACTAGTTCTTAACCTATTCTTTTGTTAAGAGACTAAATCAAAGAAAGCCGGCAAAGTTGTATTTTAGTAATTGCTTTTAGCTCATCATATGTCTCATTTCCTAATTGGTTCATTATCCTCTTATTTCCCCATTTTCTGTAAATATGACTTCTTTTAAATAGTTGTCTATTATATACTTGCTAACCCCCAGGGGTTTTGCTTGAATGGATAGGTGAGACACATGTTCGAAGAAATTGACTACATCCTGGAAGCACAAAATGCCGAAAGATTCGCATCTCTTTATGCATGCAGTAGTAAGTTTCTTCCAGGCATTGCTTTAGTAGTTGTGATATTATGGAATATCTTTTCTCCCTTCCATTTTTTTGAACTAGTCAGTACAAATGTAGATTGAATGTCATGGAATATATTTGGGTTATGAGAGGATAATGTTTGTGGGTTGGGGGGGGGGGGGTTGAGCTATTTCCAGTAGGTTAGGGGTATTCTTGAGCCAAAAAAATAGGTTGGGGTATTTTTAGACCAAGGTGGAAGGAGGGTATTTATGAACCTTTTCCCATATGTGAGGGGTATTTATGAGCCTTTTCTTTTTATTAATATTTAGTCTAATCTAAGCCCTTTGAGGTTAACCTGTATCCTTATCATTGTTTAGATTAGATTTTATTTTGTTATATATGCTTTTATCTTCTCTTCGTCACTTCAGTTTCAATAGTTTGAGAATCTAGCTTGGTCTTGGTTCCCTCACTGTAATTGGGGGTTCTTTTGCACTTTATTTGAATATACTCTACTTCATGAGTATGACTCCGTGAATGGCCTCTCGATGAACTCTTGTACTCTCTCTCATCTCTCCCATTATTTTCTGTTCTTTTCCCTTTTCTATCATTTCCCGTCTCCCTTCTCCCGACAATGTGTCCCTAGGTTGTAGAGCATAGTGATCTAAAAGCAATATTTGGCAACCTTAAAATAAGTGAACTTTAATGCGTGCGAAATTTTTTTGAGTGCTCAGTAAATATTTCCTTAACCCTGTTCATTTCAATTTACGCTAACTTAGCTTTTACTTACAGATAAAGAGAAAACTGTCCCAGGGAGTGCAGTAACTGATAATGTCGAGTGTCAGAAAACTGTTGGTATCAAGGTCCCTAAAATATACTGGAACTTTACCCGTAAGGAGGTGCTTACGATGGAGTGGATAGATGGGATTAAGTTGACAGATGAAAGTCGAATGAGGAAGGCAAACCTAAACAGGAGGAGACTTGTTGACCAGGTAAATAGCTGTCTTTGCCTTCTCAAAAAAAAAACAGCTGTCTTTCTTAAACAAAAAATAAAAAATAAAAAGGAAGTAAATAGCTGTCTTTCTTAAACAAAAAATAAAAAATAAAAAGGAAGTTGTGTTTCTTAGTAGAGTTTATCTGCTCCTTTCTGTGCTGTTCTTAAACTTTGTGTAATATCTTTTGTTTTATCAGGGGTTATACTGCTCATTGAGGCAGTTGCTTGAGGTGGGGTTTTTCCATGCTGATCCTCATCCTGGGAACCTAGTTGCTACTGAGGATGGATCTCTTGCCTATTTTGACTTTGGCATGATGGGAGACATTCCACGTCACTATCGTGTTGGACTTATTAAAGTGGTCAGCTCTAGTGATAAATTCTCATCATTCATGGTTGACTGACTACTGTTTTGGAGTATTGAGATATAGTTTGGATGCATTTCATGTGGTCATCGTTTATTATTTGTTTGGGTTTATGTCATCACCTTTAGTTCAAGTAGTATTGGCTAGCTTCATCAATAATTTGCAGTTACTGACAGACATTGCTCTTTAGTTTTTTCTGAATGTCTTTGAGATCCTGTTTTGTTGCATATCACTATGTGTTGTGGTCCATCAATTCCTGTAGAATGTTCATAGAGTTCTACGACCATTTCATCCAAGTTTAAATTGTTTGAGAGTGAGTGATTTCTTTTGTGTAAGGTGGGGCTGCAAGACGAGACCTATAGTTGCTCGTGTAGGTTTTTGTTACCACTGTTTTTGAAAACTTGAGCTGTTTGGAATGAATATTTCTATTACGTATTTTAGTTCTCTTTCTTCTACTATACCTTTTTTCAAAAAACACTTTCTTGCAATACATTATAGACAGTCCCGGTGAAATCATCTCTCGGATTTTCTTCGGGATACCTGGATTGTAGGACTTCTTTTTGGAGTGTGCCGAGCATTTACTCTTTGGATATTTCGTCTAACTTGTTTCTATTTCTATTCTGTCTGAGCATCCCTCTTTGAGTGAGATTTCTTTCTGAAATGAAAGGAAGGGAAGGAGTTAATTGAATCTGTGTTCTTGGTACGCTGAAACTGGTGGGATCACACAAAGAAATTCAGATGCATGAGTGTGTATATTAGTGAAGCAATCTTATTCCCATATGCTCGTATAGCTTCTATACTAGAATGCTGTGATAGAAAATCCTTTGGGGCTCTAAATATAAATCACAGATCTAGAGGCGTTACAGCATTTTAATTTTATTCATCCTCTCAACATTTGCCTATGCAACCAAACCTCCTCTTTTCATTTCCCCTTTTATTGCTCTTTCCAGCCGATACACCTGTTTGTTACAGTTATTTTCTGATCCACTCATACTCTTTTTATTAGATCTTCTCTCTTCTTTGGGGTGATGTTCTTTTTCATCATTTTCTTCCCCAACTTAACTTTGTCTTTGCCAATAGTGATACGTTCAAAACCCTTGTTGCCTCCGCTACGAGTATACTTGTCCATTTCGGACAAGAAGTAAGCTCTGCCCATTGCGTGCCTTAAATCCTATTTTAAGCCCAAAAAAGACAGAAAATCAACCAACCTCTCTATAAAAACACAGAGCTCTCCATACAATCACAGCTGAGCTCCACCACAACCTTTTAGCAGAAGGATGATGAAGTATGAATGTGTGATACTTGGCATCTGAATCTGTAGTACATGCTAAGTGCTAAGCTAATGTGTATGAGCTAAAGACCTTGTAATTAAAGCATTAACTCTGTGAAACGCTGATTTCTTGATTTCCAGAAAAAAGCACAAAAAATGAAAAAACATATTAATCTTTTAGAATGAGTTAAACAAGATAAAATAACTCTCCGAAGTCCAAAATCTTTTGTAAGATGATGTAGGAAATGAAAAAACATATTAATCTTTTAGAATGAGTTAAACAAGATAAAATAACTCTCCAAAGTCCAAAATCTTTTGTAAGATGATGTAGGCAGCATCAGATTTCGAGTATGATTTGAGAAGGAAGCGAGAGCCTCAATTTGATTTGATTTGGGAAGGAAGCGAGAGCATCAGTTTCTTATTATTATTTAATTAAAAGTGAATAAATTTAGGATGATGCGAGAACTTCATTGAACTACAAATTTTACACAAAATGTCTTATCAACTATTTGTTCCTATTGTTTCTTTGTGGAGATATGAGGTTTGGTAGCAAAGGCTTTATTTTCTAGCTTTACACTTATTCATGATTCAGATCTGAATGGGATTTATTTTTTATTTTTTTGGGCAGTTGCATTACATTTCTAAGTCTAATAATGTTCTGTGTATCTTCATATGCTCTGCATTTGTTATATCCTTGAACTTCATTGTTGAGTTTATGGAATACTGCCATAGGAAGAGGTCACATCTTCGATTCCAGTATTGGCATGCGCTTATAGATTGTTCCTTAAATTTGAAGCTTTGGTTCTTTAAGGCATTGCATATTTTAATGTCTACATGGATGGGGTCTGAAGTTCTTATTGACCTATTGCGCATCCCAAAGTTGTATAGATGACTACATTACAAAAGCAAGAAAGTGCTGGCATGTGTTTTAAACAATTTCTAAAGTTGAAACTTCAATTCTTTAAGGCATTGCATATTTTGATGTCTGCATGGATTGTCTAAGTATTATTGATCTATTACATGTCCAGTGTTTCAACAGATGACTGCACTCCAGGATCTTTGCAATTATTATTTATTTATTTGCTTATTTATTTTTCACGCATGGGGTTTGCTATTTTTAACGTAATTGGTTCTGTAAGCAAAAGCTGGCAAGTATTCGTAATAAATTCATGTTTGGTAGTTGATAAGTGCTGTGCACTGCAGCTTGTTCACTTCGTTAATCGAGACTCTCTGGGTTTAGCAAATGACTTTCTTTCTCTGGGATTTCTACCTGATGGAGTAGACATTCAATCTGTTTCAGAAGCTTTGCAAGCGTCCTTTGGTGATGGTACCAGACAATCCCAAGATTTCCAGGTTCTTAACCTGCTCCCTCTCTGTTCCTTTTTCTATTGTTTTTTTTCCTAGTTTGAGAAAGCTTCCCAATAAAGCTCATTCTCCCATTTATACATATAGGTATTATGGTTGAGCAATAAAGAAAGACCAAGCAGTGCAATCTAGTTAATCTAGGGAATTTTATTTTTTTTTTGATCTGAATAGAGCTCCCTTCCAAAAGAAAAAAAAGCCACAAAGGGAGTACCTTTTGCACTACGGAGATGTTTGGCTTAAAGACAAGTTATCCAGGAATTAGTTATCTAGGGGTTGTGATAATGGGTTATTCCTTGATGGATGTTTGCATTGACGTATATAAAAATAGCGTATAATGTATTAATATGTTTACTACTTAAAACAGAATGGAATTTTATCTGGGTTGGCTTTGTCATTTTAGCTATTTTAATCTATGTATTACTAATACTTACATATCTATTCCATATATTGTCCCCATAAGATAGTACATAGATTCCCTCATAAGTATTACTCATGGAGTTCAACTAATATCCACCGACAGTTGAAGTTTCCTTTTCACAATCAGGTTACTTTAAAGCCTATAATAGGTAAGTTCTTAACTAGTGATTTTAAATGAGGAAAATAGTAGTATAAGACAACTTAAATATACATTTATTCTACTGGAATTTAGTTAGGATTATGGCCTTTAACTTTGTATTTTTATATAAGAGAAGAGTAGTACATGGGTTGTACTTGACCATATTTACAGAATCCTATGATCCTATGTCTATAATGAATCTAGAACATCAATAATAGAGACAGGATCATTTGGTCACACCAAAACACAGAATTTAAGTTACAATTCAATTTGATCTATACTATTCTCTATGTTCCCAGAACACCTAGCATTTCTTTCCCTCCAGATAGTCCATCATATGCTGACTGGTATGATTCTCCATTTGCTTTTGCTTTTGACATGTATCCCTATATCTTCACGCTTTGGAATGTCTGTGTGACCTTCCCTGGCATAGACCAAGATATACCTCTCAAATTTAAAAAAACCTCCATAATTGTCCTGTAAACTCTTCGTGCAAGAAGAGGTGGTTTACAGTTTCTGTCTTCTCCCCACAAAGTAAACATCTAGGGCATAAGGTTATCCCCTCTTCATCAAGTTATCCTGAGCCATTTCATTCTGTGGGCCTTGTGATGTTTTTTCAAGTTCTTTATACCCACTCCCCCATATCTCTTTTCCACAGTTACCTCCGTCCTTTCAACTAGGTTATACCCTTCCCTTTCTTTATTCCCCTGCCATAGGAACTTCCTTCTAACTCTGTCCAATCTGTTGATAATCCCTGCTGAGGTAGGAAACAGTGACATCATGTTAGTTGGAATGGCATCCAAGTTTGAACTGAGTTGATCAGTGTGACTCTGCCTCCGGAGACAAGTACTGCCCCTTCCATCTGGCCAATTTCCACTATCTCTTCTTTGTTTTTATCACTTCCAGTTTTATATTTCTTTGTTTCTTCAACACCATTAAGCAAGCACCAGCATACGCCATTGAAGCAGTCAAACTCACAATCATTTGTCGACCCATGACGGACACGGTCTCTATGACAAGTGTGAGAACAGTGTAGGAATATAGAAGGATTTCCGTAATTGTGGGTTTATATCAAGGATCTACAATGAGCCGGCTCTTGTTTACCCTGGTCATCATATATGTGCTTTGTAGAAAGTGTTGTGTTTGGTGATGAGACTAGTCGGAGTCAAAGTGAAGTTTGAACTTTGGAGATGCATTCTACAGATTAAGAGAGAGATGCAACCTGAGGTTTGGACTTTAGGATTAGTCGACGTAGGACAAAATACATAAGACTTGCATAATGTTGAGTTGAATGAGATGAAATCCTTCCTTTGTGAAAGCACAAAGAAAGATCACATTACCAATGACTGGTGGAAGGAAGGTGGCAGGTATCCCATGGAATTAGTCGAGGTGCGCGCAAGCTGGCCCTGACACCAGTTATCAAAAAAAATAAAAGATCGCATTGCCAATGACTTGTAATTTGTATTTGTTCGTCAAGGAATTTTGCGCTTGTTTGGAAGGATTATCATATATCATTATAGTTTCATTGATGGTACATTTTGGTGCTTAAATACAACAATTGAGATATTTAGATTTAATGTTATAGGAGAATAAGATGATACATAAGGCATATGATTAACATAATATGTTTGAAAATGGAAGAGTCAGCAGATGTGTGATGTGTTGAATCCTTATCAAAGTGAAAACCCGGTTCTATAGCGTTGTTAAAAGACTAACAATATCATTCATCCACGAAATTAACCTTCTAGAAGTGTTGCTTTAAAATGGATGTCTACTTATGCAAACATCAGAAATGATAGCATCTTGCAGAAGGTGCAAGTAGCACACACAGAGGATAAATTCAGTGAAGGATGCGAAGATGGTATAGTCTTGTTGTCTGTAGACCTCCATAGGGTCTGTTTGTATGTATGACTTCATAATAATTGGAGGTGATGGAAGTGGACAAGCTAGACCTAAAATCACAAGTTGTATAAAAAAGCCTTATCATCTCTCAGAATCAATGCCGACTTAATGTAAATGTAGAACACAATGGAAGCAAAAAGTTCATATAGGCAGTAGGGTTTAGGCTGATGTGTATTAGTACACTTGCAATAGACTCTGTATTTGCGGAGACACTTCGAAGTCTGTTTGGAGCTATTGCCCATAGAAAAGTACTTCTAGTGTTGTAGAATCTTAGTATTGGAATAAAATGAGTCCAATGGGGGGAATGAATATTGAGGGATTTATGTGGTTAACTCCAACTAGGTTTTAATTTATGTTTGTTGTTGACAAGATGTAAACCAAATGTTACATTTTTCTATGCGGATCGTAATTATTTTGTACTCTAATGGCTCTACCAGTAAACAATCTCAGGTGGATTGGTTAGAGCTGCTTGATTGGATTTCGTGAGTTGTGTGATTAACTTCTCAAATCATATCTTTGTCCAAGGAATATGCTAGGGATGAACCTCCCTTCGTTGTACTATAGGATGGTTTTTCCTCCAAAATTTGGTTGACCTATTGTAATTATTTTATTTTTTATTTTTATTTTATATTTTTTTAAACTGGTAAGTGGTAACTTTGTATTATATCACAAAAGTACATGGGTTGTACTCAAACCTTACATACAAATGCACTCCAGACACTCCTACTCTATTTCTATATCGATTCTAAAACATCAACTATAGAAACAGTGTCTTTCGAGTATAATTGATTACACCAAAAACGTCACAACAAAATGCAGTTTAGTTTAACATCCTGCACACTATTTTCTATACCTTCAAAACATCTGGAATTCCTTGCTTTTCAGATTGCCCACCATATTGAAGTGGGGATAATTCTCCATCTAGTTCTGTCTTTTGCAATGTCACTTGCCTCCTCCCAGCTATACAAGGCTCAGTAACTCTCCTTGGATATCTTCTTCAATGAGACATGATTGTTAGCTTGCTTCATGACCTTGCAAGTACTAAGTGGCACTTCAAATGATTTCAGGGCATAATGAATCAATTGTATGATGTGATGTACGAGTTCAACTTTTCTCTTCCTCCTGACTATGCTTTGGTGATAAGAGCGCTTGGATCTCTTGAAGGAACTGCAAAAGCATTGGATCCAGATTTCAAAGTTGTTGAAAGTGCATATCCTTTTGTTATCGGAAGACTCTTGGTAGATCCAACTCCTGATATGAGGAGAATATTGAGAGAGCTTCTCATCCGCAATGATGGTTCTATGAGATGGAATCGTCTAGAGAGACTGGTAGGTCATTTATTCTTCTATGTGTTGTTATACTTGTTTCTTGCAGGTAGCACAAGTGAGGCTTATTTCTTTCCTGAACAAGAACCTTTGACTATTTGTGAAAAGAAGGCCGTATTAGCTCTTTTCCTGCTGGATTCAAAAATTATTATATGTGGAAAGTTTATGTGAATTTTCTAGGTCTTCCTTTTAATATGATCTTATTTAATAGTATGATGTGATGAGTACTCGGTGGAAGTTGTCAGCTTTTCTGTTGTTGTTTTGTTTGGTAAGATGAACAATAGAAAAACTACCTGAAGCTTGATCTTTTCTAATACTTCAGCATCTGTTGACACACAGACTGATAAAGCTGGGGATGGGTTGTCTAGGACTCCTGTATGTGAATTGTTAAGTGTGTATCTTCATGCAGATTGCAGCAATATCTCAGCAGGCTTCTGAAACAGAAGGAGAAAATCAGGAGAGTTACTCGGATCCATTGGGATCATTCGATATACGGGCTGTAGTCTCTGCAACAGAAGACCTTTTCCAATTTATATTGTCAGACAAGGGTTCAAGAGTCCGTGTGTTCCTTGTCAGAGACATAGTTAAAGCAGCTGATGTTTTCTATCAAGATGAATTTCTAAATAATCTTCTTGATGAGAAGCTTCGAGCGAGACGTTTATTTGGATATGAGGTATATTTCATCTTGTTATTTATGCAAATCATGAGCAACAGTGCTTATTATCAAAACAATGGAGAAGTGCATTTTACTATTGTTAACATTGTACTCTGATCTTATAATCACGATACTATTAGCTTGACGAAGCAATTTAACCGTCACCACTGAACTCCAAATATTCAGTCTAATAAAAAACAAATTAAAGTAGATCTTACTAGTTCATTAATTATAAGAAAATATATTACCTTACTAGAAAAATTACCAATTGGTTCTGTTTGGTGTGATTTACTGATTATGAATGGTTGCATGGGATGTCATTGTCACTTCTTCTATATCTCTCGAAATTCAGTTTCTTGCTTTGGTCAGCAGACAGATTGTGGTTTTCTTGTTTAATTTGGTGGCCACTTCATAGTCTGCATCTTAAGTTCTTGGTTTGGTACTTCTGTTTCCTAGTGGTCCTTTTTGGTTTCAGACATAGCAAGGTTCATGAGAATAATTATTCATTTCTCTTTTTCAGGAACATGGTATTCTAGTTAGGGTGATGAGTGGGTTTCATTCCCTAGGACGTGCAGTGAAATTGGCTCCGGATTTGTGGTCAGCAATGCTGATTCGCTTGGTGGTGAAGCCAGAGTTCCAGAAATTTGCTTGTGACATAAGTTCAGCATTGACCAGTCACTTCAAGTATCACCTTCCAGTCAGCTTTTGGATGGGTATTTCTCAGCTACTACATAGGTGGTTGATAAAGACGACGATGAAGTATTGTGATGTATCAAGGTCGGTGCTCTCATTTTGTATCTGTGGTTACGGCCTTGTTAGTGTATTTGTTTTCCAGCGGACGCGTTGAACGAGCGTGTTTGAGTAGGGAATGATCATTAATTTCAGGATCCTAGAGAAATTTGCATATATTATGCCGTCAGAAGTAGGTTCAAGCACTATGCTAGACAAAGCTGAGCGTCCCATTATACGAATATCAATGTCTTGCAGAACATTAGACAGGGATCAAGAGGGGAAATACAGCATACGCTCCAATAAGAGAATGGTCTTCAAACGAGTTGCTGACAATCTACAAAGGTCGCTTCCATTTTACCAACACTTATAGTATCAAAAACTATTCAACATGGCAGAGTTCCGCTAAGGTTTCTGTGAAATGCCGCGAGTTTCAGTCTCCACCCTTTGGAGTTGGTTATAGTTTATAGCTTAATTATAAGCATAGTGATAGGACTCTTCAACATTTTTGCCCGTCTTGTTTATATTAAGTTTTTGTTGATGAACATTAGTAACATGAGCGTTATACACTTCCCACAACATCCGATTCGGAACCTTTCTATTTCTAGTGAGAATGGTCTTGGTTCTATACAAAAAAATAAAGTGAAGGATGTCAAATACTTGTGCTGGTGTACTTCCATTATTTACTTCAGCCATTGTGTTGTACCTATAAATTTAAAGTTCAATATTTGTACTTTTTAACAAATGGAGAATGCCTAGAGTGTAGCCAGTTCCAAATAAAAGAAAAGGAGGGGACCCGTGAACTACACTTTGGCATCATCTACTTCTGAGCCAGTGCATACACAGTCAGTGAATTCCAACTTCAGTCAAATTTGTTGCAATAAATTTCTATTGGCTATTCGAAACTTCCCTATAACTATTAGTTGTACATGTATCAGAACGCACCGACAATATAAAAAGAATTTTATAGAGGCACAATATGTATAAATTAGATTTAGGAAAAAAAATATTTTGATATGATCAAATGAAGAAGACATGTAGGGGAGTCTTTGGATTGACAATAACAAAAAAGGTTTGAGGCGTAACAACGACTTTTTCCCATTGTTGTTCGTATATAGATTTCAAAAAAATATTGACAATCTTGTATTCTCTAATAGATTCTTTTTTTTCATGTTATTTTGCAGTGATATTATTGCTGTATAACATAAATTTTTATTTCTTGTGCCTGAGTCTAAGTTCAAATCTCTGATATTTAATATATATTGTCCTTAAATATTTTTTACACCACTATACGATACTCTTTTTTTTTCAATTAAATGAATAAAATATAGTAAGAATTTAAAAGACCATGTTATCGACCATGGAGAATCAACTGTACAATAGATGCTGACACACACAAAAAACAGTAAGAAGTAAAAAAAGAAAGAGGCTAGTTTAAAGAGAACATAATGATTAACAAAGTTTTGAAGTTGTCACAGGTTACTTTAAGTTAGTACATGAATATCTTCAGACTTCAAAGGCTCTTTTGTAAGTTTCACAATAAACTATACACAAGCAATTTGAAATATTCATGGCCCACGTTGTTAGATTTTCTTCGAAAATTTTAGTAGCTCAGTTGATTGACTATTTTAATTTTTAATTTAATAAGAAGTTTATTTTTCCTCCGTGTAATCCTCTCTCGCATTTTCCTTTTTCTTTACCCTTATTTTTTGAGAAAGAAGTTGGATTCTATTCTACAAAATACCTAAAGGAGACACCAACAACATGTATATTTGTATATGAAGCCTAAGCTAACCTACCCTTTTTATTTAAAAAAAATGAAATTAAGCTAACCTACCCTTACATTAAAGTATAATAATATAAATAGGCATAAAATTTATCAAAATATATCCCTATTGTAGACGGTGATTATTATTTTGGAGTATTTTTTTAGAAAGGAAAAATTGTATGTAATAGCAAATTATTAATTTAAATTAAATGTTATAAATATAGTTTGATTTAATTATACCCATAGCAAATTATTGTTATTTCGCCTCTCTCCAGGTGAATCTCGCTCGCCGCTCTCGTTCTCTCCATCGCCTCTCTCATTTTTTATACAAATGCAAATGTATAAAATGTGTTTATATTTGTATAAAGCGAGAGAAAATGTATATATACATATATTTTCTTCCCTTCTCTCCCCTCTCTCGCTCGCCGCTTTCCCAGATCTCGCTTGCTCACTCGCCTCTCTCACTTTATACAAAAACGCAAATGTATAAAATGTGTTTGTGCTTGTATAAAGCGAGAGAAAATTGTATATCTGCATATATTTTTGTTTTCCTCTCTCCCCTCTCCCAGATCTCGCTCGCTCACTAATCTCTCTCACTTTATACAAATATAAATGTATACATTGTGTTTGTATTTGTATAAAGCGAGAGAAAATTGTATATACAAATACAAATGCATACAATATTTTCCTATACACTTATGATTATACAAATACGTCCGCGCAATTATCTTTTGTCTTTCTTTTTTTCTCGCTTTATACAAACACATATTATACAATTGATCTTTTGTATATGTATACCAAAGCAAATTATACAATTGCTTTTTTTTTGTATATGTATAGCGAAATTATACAACTGCTTTCTTTGTATATGTATAGCAAAATATATATATTTATATTTATTTCAGAGCGCAATTATATAAACTATAGTTATTGTTAAATTAGGTCTTTAGCCTAACTCACACCCCAAAAGCTGTTATAAACTATAGTTATAACATACAAATATAATTTTTATGTTTACCATAGGTGAAAGTTACTCCTTAAAAAATAGTTTAGGATATTATTATCTACTAAAATTCTTCAACACCATAATTAAATCCTAGAGGTAGGAGGCTTTATGATTACAACATAATAATTAAGTGCTTGTTTGGTCATAAAGAAAATCTATGTATTTTGGAATAATTTTTCATTTTATTTAATAAATCAGCGTTCGATTATGAAAATTATAAATTTATTTATTTTATTTTAAATTAGTGTTGGATCATAATAAGTTAATAAGTATGAAATATTTTTCATTTTTTTTAATTCCTTCAACTCCCAAAACTAAAAGAAACAAATTACTTTTTTAAAAAAAAGATGAAGAAAAACAATGAAGGAAAGAGACATTTGATGTTTATTTGTGTTTTAGTGCAGTTAGGGGAAGGTGCTGGATAGGTTAAAATGTAAAGAAAAAGATAAAATAGAGAGATTTCCAGAAAAAAGTCACATGTTTATACATACATATATAGCGTTTGGCCATAGATATTTCAAATATTTTTGGCAAATATTATTTGAATGAATATTTGGGTGAAATTTCACCATGTGTTTGGCCATAGAATTTGGAAAACATATTTCATTTTTTTAAGAAATATGATTTATACCCATAAGTTTTTAAAACTATCAAAACTAACCATAAATTTATAGCAAAATAGAAATCTCACGTAACAAGATTCATGACTTCCGCAACAAATCAACAAGCATCATTACAGTAAACATTCGTATAGTGAAAAGGTCTTGGTACAAATCATGATAATGAAAATACAACTAATATAAATTCGAAAAAAAAGAGAAGAAAACAGAAAGAAAGAAATATTGCAATCACTGAAGAACCTATGCCTTATAATCTGAAAGAGTTCAAACTATTCTTTAATATAATCTTCCCATATTTTATGAACAATCTCTTCTCGATGAGCTTGCATTTCCCATATACAATTTTTTCGCAATTATAGAATCCTTTTTAGCTCTGACGTTTAGTTCTTCGTCAATGTGCTTGCTTATTGACTTATAATGCCAATTTCTATCCTTTATGTTGCAAATATTTATAGAAAATTATCATTATTATGAAATAATAATATTTCGTTTTACTTACTTCAATATTTCCTAATAAAACTTACTAACGACTTATTTTAATTTCTTAACAGAAATAATTTTAAATTTTTTACTTATTTTAATATGTTTACCCACCGTTTATTATTTTACTTAACTTAACACTTTCCAATAAAACTTACTAATTACTTACAAAAGTATAAAATTGTTATTACTATTATTATTATTATTAAATGACAATATTTCATTTTACTTACTTTAATATTTTCTAATAAACTTACTAATGAATTATTTTAATTTCATAATATAATTAATTATTAAATTTTAACTTATTTTATTATGTTTATCTACCCCCTCTACAATTACTTATTTTACTTACTTCAATACTTTATAATAACATTAATTAAGTAAATAAACTCCTAATAATATTGATAAATAAACTCCTCAAATTACTTTAATGCTTAATTAAATTAAGTTAGTTTCATTGTCAATATATATAAATTTAAAGGAAAAAATTTAAGTCATGTTAAATATCTTAAATATTTCACAAATATTATTGGTCTCGTGCATAGCACGAGCTATATTTTACTAGTATAATAGAAAAGTGTATTAATTGAGTTAGTTGATAGATTGGCCCAAATACTAGTTTTTTCTAGTATTTGGGAATTTGGAAAATTTGCCAAAAAATTTTGCCAAATAATGAGAAAGTGTATGGACAAATAAAATTTGCCAAATTTTTCTCCAAGTTTTACTTGCAAAATCTATGGCCAAACGGGCCCTTAGCCATTGGTCTTTTGATAATAATAAAAAAAAAAAGTAAAGGAAGGATGAATATTACAATTTTGACATAGATAAGGAATGTTTTTTATTTCACTAATATTAGCACAAAAATGTAACATAAGTTTGACTCACAGTATAAAAATATTTTCAACCAAAAATTTGAATATAAAGCATCAATGGTTATGTCTTTAATATAAAGGATAGAATATATATTTTTAAGGGAAACAAGCATTAGGCAGAAAATATTTAAATATATAATGTGATAAACTCACCAACTTTTGAAAACAGAATGGGTGATAAAGTAAGGGTAGGTGATGGTGGGTTAGGGTGAAAGACGAATTTAGGCCCGTTTGGCATAGATTTCTCAAATAATATTTGTGGAAAAAATTGCAAATAGTGTTATTCATATAATTTATTATTGTTTGCCAAATATCTCAAATTTTCAAATACTAATTTTTTTTAGTTTTTGGGTCAAATCTCATTATTTAAAATTTTTTGAAAATTTTAATTTTACCTTAATTTTTTATTTTTTATAAAAACACCCTCAATTATAGTTGTTTGCGTTATATTACATAATTTTTTACGTGCTACACTAAAGTAGTGATGAAATATTCAATAAATATTAAATAATGATATGGTTATTAATGAAAATAATGAATAATCGACTCAGGATAACAAAGTCATGAATTTTATCTACTTTACGATATAAGAAATGATTTTTGTTGCGCTCACTCCAAACTATCATATTGCTCTATCAATATGTAGAGCAGAATGAGTTAAAATTGTGATTTATGTACTTAAATTTTTAAATTAAATTTAAATTGTTTGAATTCCGAAAACAAAAAATTTCATCTAAATTGAGATAGTGAGTATTTGATATCTTATGAGGAGTCATTGTGCATTAGCCACGTGTCCCATTAATTACATTTACGCTGTAGTCAAGAATGACTACTCAAACTAGTATTACGTCACCAACGATTCTCTTTACTTCCCGTCCGTTCGCCACTTCTTTCTTCGCCCCTATTATTCCATCAAATTACAACTTTGTCCTAATTAATTTTATTGCTATTTTAATTTTTATATTAGTTATTTACTTTTCTTTCTTTATAAACATTTATAAGAAATTAAAAATTAAAAATATTCTTATTAATTTATCGTTTAATTTTTTTATCATACAATTTTATTTACACTTAAAAATAAAAATTAATTATAAATATCTAATAATAGATTAAATAATTTTATCATAACATTAACTTAAAATAATTATTTTTATATATAAATAATTAATATACGACGGAGGAAATATGTAAAGGCTCAAAATGTTAACGTCAAAAAGACAAATGTGTGCATTAAGGGACTGTTTGGTTACTCGTTAAAGTTATGCAGATATTAGCTATACATGGCTTAGTTATGCAGGTATTACTTATGTTGGATTTGGTTATGCACGCATTAGCTATGCAGGGTTTAGTTATGCAGGTATTAGTTATGCAAAATTTAGTTATGCAGAGTTTAGTTATGCAAGTTTAGTTATCTTGAGTTTAATTATGCGGGTATTAGTTATGTGGATATTAGTTATGTAGAAATTATTTAGTTACGTAGAGATTACAATACATGAGTTATTAACTATTGAATATTAAACTTGTTGTAAATTATTAATATATATTATTTACAAAATAATAATACATGCTAATAAAATGTGAAATATATTGAATAATATCTATTGTGAATATTGATTAGCCGTTAAAAATATACAATTAATTTCTAATATTAAAAAAATATTTATATTTACATAAATCAATCAAAACGATAAGTATATAAAAATAAATGAAAACAATCTATATATATAAGAAATAAAAATTACACGTATTGACAGGAAATAATAAAGTTTTTAATTAAAAAAATAAAATAAATTAAAAGAAATAGAAATGGTCTAAATATAAAATAAAAAATAAAAATAACAAACATATATATAGAAAAACAATAAAGTTTCCAATTAAAAATAATAAAATAAATTAATAGATAAATATATAATTAATTACTTTAATACATGTATAACTTATACACATATAACTTATTCTACATTCTACCTTGCATAACTTTATACATAGATTCCCTCATAATTAATATTAGTATAATTATGTAGGATTATAAAATTTTAATCAAACATAATATAAATTATATTAACTTTTTAATCTAATAATTTTTTTTATCAAACATAATAAAACTAATACTATATTTTATAAATAAATAACCTTCTCTCTTATACCATAACCATAATAACATGTCTTTTCGTGCTGATCTAAGGCTATTTTGTATTAGAATATTTTTAAATATTTTTATTAGACTATACCTTAATTTCAATATTGGAGCTCTAAAAGAAAATTATTGTAAAGAACTAAATTTATTCAATCATCAAGGATTTTGCGTGATGGTGACTGGAAAGGGACAAAAATGCCCCAAAATAAAAATATTAAGATTCTTGGGGCCCCACTGCGGAAGTGGGTCACGATGGGAAAAAAATGAATAAAAAAAAGGTTAATACTTTTTTTAATTTTCACATATTTTTCAAGTTGATGATTTAATAGATTTCACTTAAAAATTAAGATATGTAGAATTTTAAGAGAGATGTTGTATTAAATAAAAATCAATATTTAGTACATGAGCGATCATAATTGAAGATTTTGTTAGATGCTAAAAATATTGTTGATATGATTCAAGTGGTAATAATATGGGAGAAAAAAGTGCTGTGTAAAGAACTAACATTTAATATAATAATAAAGTTTAATTATAATTCTCAAAAGTAGATGTAACAACTAAAATGGTAAAAAAACCAAAACAAACATATAGAAATATTTATTATTTTTAATTGGAAATTTTATTGTTTTTCTACGTATAACTTTTCTTGTTAACTTTTTTTTCTTTTGAACTAGTTTGCTACTTAGGCTTGAATTCCAAATTATTATTTTTTTATCCAATAATTAATTCCGTGACGTCAAAATTTTCGTTGGATTAGAGTTGAATCATAACATATTGTGTGAAGATATTTAAAAGTTTTCAAACATATTCAATCACATAATTGAATCCTATAAATATATAACACATAGCTAATAATTTATCTAGGTATTCTATCACTTTGTTGAAAAAAAAATATTAAAAAGTTTCCCCATACTAAATCATGTAAGATGCTAAAAATATATTTAAATTATGCAATTCGGTGATGCAATAATAAAAGATCTTATGCTTAGAGAAAAATATATTTCCTCCGTTTTAAAAAGTATGGTTTAGTTTGATTTGGAACGAAGCTTAAAAAAAGAAAAAAGTTTTTTGATCTTATGTTCTAAATTAAAGTTATGTTAAATATATCAAAATGTTCTTTAATGTTGTGGCCTTAAACATGCCACGTAGAAAGCTTAAGTTAAAATTTTATCAAAAAAGAAAATAGATTATTTTTTTTAAACAGACAAAAAAAAAATGAGGTTTTTTTTTTTTTAAACTAATGAAATATATATTTAGAAGATGAGTGAGAGGCATTATTATTATTAGATTTGAAGGTAAGTAAGTTTAATATAAATAAGTACATGCCACGTATAATTGTTGTCATCAATTAAAAGGAAATGTTTGACCATTGGCTCCTGCTTCTTCTTTTCTTTTACTGTCTGTGTTATAAAATAAAGAGAAAAGATGTGAGTGACATTGTGAACTTATTTTCTCTTGATTCTTAATAAAAATAGTCTAATTACGTAGACGTAAAGATGTGAGTGACATTGTGAACTTATTTTCTCTTGATTCTTAATAAAAATAGTCTAATTACGTAGACGTTTTATTCATATACTAAGTGTGTGTGGTACGAATGAAAATGTTTTTTTGGATCTTTTTTTTAATTTTTTCATATTTAGTTGGGATAAAAGTTTTGAAAAATATTTTTTAAATTAACTTATTTTCTTCAAGATTAAGAAAAATTAATTTCCTTCAAAAATTAAGGAAACATTTTCTATAACTCTCCTTTAATTTCAAATTAAATTTTTTTTGGGAAAAACATCAATTTTAAAAAAATATTTTCAATTTCAAAGTTTTATTTTTTCACCCTATCTCTGACCACCCACCCACCCATCCACCCACCACCGGCCAGCCCCCCCACCCCAACCCCAACCCCTTTCAAAAAAATTAATTTTGCTTTTTAAAAATATTTTAACTTCAAATTTTTATTTTTAAACTCCTACTCCCTCCCCCGGCTAGCCCACTACCTCACCCACTACACCCCACCTTTACCCCCGAAAAAAATTAATTTTGTTTTTTAAAAATATTATCAAGTTCAAATTTATATTTTTTTCACTCCTACTCCTGCCCCTCCCCCCCCCTCCACCACAAAAAAAATAATTTTTTTTAAAAATATTTTCAATTTCATAAATTAGATGTCTCTCAAAAACATTTTTCATTCATAAGTCAAACACTAAAAATTATTTTCGGAAAATATTTTTTACTCACCAACCAAACATGAGAAAATAAGTCCAAAATCTACTTGTTTTTCAGGAAAACATTTTCCATGAAAACATTTTCCTTCATACCAAACACACCCTAAATAATTTAAATTGATATAATTTTGTTATCTTTTATCTACTTGACATAAAGAATGTGTGTACTCTTTTAATTTTAATTTTTTCAAGTATTTTATTATAAATATATTTTCATATTTCTTATTATTGTAACTTTTTTTTCTTTTTCTTTTCTCTTTTTTTCTTCTGTCTTCTTTAAAAATTCATTGTCATCTCCATTGAAGTTTTTCTCTTTCAGTTTCATTTTTATCACAACTTCACCTTTCTTTTTTACTATTATTAAAATTTTATCTAAATAATTGCTTACATTTCGAACACGATACCATTAGATTACAAGATGATTAGGAAGCATCATATAGTTTTTTATTTGATTTCAGTTAAATTCTTTCAATTTTTGGGAAATTTATTGATTCTTTTAAAATTATCATTTCTATTTTTGAAGTTGTATGAAAAGGAGTAATTGATGGTTCAATTAAAATTTTAAATTTTCTTAGAAAGATAATTAATTTTGTTATCAATAATTCAATAAAGCCCCAAAAAATCGTATGAATTCATTTTTTATATAAAAAATAATAATTATTGAAATAAAGAATTTCACTGGAGAAGAAAAAAAAAGTGAAAGAATTTAACTTGACGTGGAATAAATGTGAGGGTGGGAGGTGAAGAAAAAAATAAAATTGAGGAATTCATAACTTGAAAAAATGTTTGCGATAAAACTATTTCCATAAAAAGAAATTAATTTGTTCATTATATTATATAAAAAAATTGTTTAGTTAATGATTAGTTAGATTTTATTTGTGAGAGTTTCATTTTTCAATTTGTAATGTTCTTTTCCATGTTACTTTTCATTACCGTGTTTAGAAAAAAAAAAAACTGTTCACTAATACTGAGAATAAATTTTATTTTTATTTGAGAAAAGATATAGTTATCATTAAAGTTGTCTCGAATTTTTATAAAGACATATTCACTTTGCGACTGCCCTATAACCCCATTAAACAATTTTGAACAAACATTATTATACCATTTTCGATCCATCCCAAATTTTAGGAAATAAGTGAGTTCACACCAATCATTACATTACACGTGTTAATTTAATTAAAAATATAATTTTTTCCATTTTTAAATTTTCCTTTATCTTTTTCTTTCTCTATTTCTCTCTCTTATTTTTGAGTTTTAATTCTGATATATCTTAAATTTCACTTCATCTTCCATCTCCCACTTTCAAGTGATTCATCCCTTCATTTTTTTTTCTTCACCTCCCACCCCCCATGTCAAATTGAAACACATTTTTATTTTTTTTATTTTATTTTTCTTCTTCTTCTCCGATCAAATTCTTTATAATTATAAAATTCGTACTATTATTTAGGATTTATTGAATTATTGATAACAAAAATAATTATTTTTTAAAGAAAATTTAAAATTTTTAAGGTATCATCAACTACTCATTTTCATATAAATTCAAAATTAGAAATGGTAATTTTAAAATAATCAATTAATTTCTCAAAAATTGAAAGAACTTAATTGAAATCGAATAAAAAAACTATATCATACTTCCTAATCATCTTGAAATCTAATGAATTTATCGAATTGTTCGAAATGTAAGAAAATATTTAGGTAAAGTTTTAAAACTAAAGAGAGTAAAATTAATAGTAATAAAAAAAGAAGAAGGTGGAGTTGTGGTAAACATGGTGACATTGAAAGTAAGAAGCTTTAATAAATGGAGATGAAAATGAATTTTTGAAAAGAAAGAAGAAAGAAAGAGAAAAAATAAAAAGGAAAAAAAGTTAAAATAATTAGAAAAATAAGAAAATATATTTTATAATAAAATACTTGTAAAAATAAAATTATATATGTTATTTTAAGTTGCTCACTCTCTTTAAGAGACTGCACACCACTCTCTATGTCATATGGTTGTAAAGTTAAGATGTCTTTTAAAAAATTCGAGACAAATTCAGTGATGATTTTATGTCTTTTCTCTTTTTATTTAAGGGAAAAGGGTTAAAAATACCCCTCAACTTTGGTTTATTGTTTGATTTTACCCTCGCCGTTAAATGAAGTTAAATTTACCCCTACCACTACTAATCTCACCAAAGTTATCCCTCATTAGACGGAATCCCCAAAATCGATCAAATTGGCCCAATTACCCAATTTTTTTTTAACAAAACTCTATTACTTATTTTTAACCAATAACCCGACCCAATTGAGAATACCCGATACCAATTAACCCGATTAACCCAATGTCCTACTACCCATCCCATTTCACCCATTCTCTCTCTAATCTCCTTTTCTCCATTGACATCAACATTGAGGACTGTAAGTTGAAGAGTCTCAAGGGAGTGACTTGAGGGGCTCGATGTTGAACGAAGACCCTTCTTTCCCGCTCTTTAATAGGTTCGGAAGAGGACCATATGATATCTACTTTTACAAATCAATGAATTGGAGAAGAGAGTCATTGATATCTCCCTACTTATTATTGTGTGTAATTCTTTCTTGATTCTGGAACTCTTGCTAGAATAACATTTCGAATTGAATTTAGTTGGTAATTTTAGTAAGTGGGAGATTTTTGTGTGCAAGTGTTGGAGGTCTAGGACTTTTCCTGAGTCAATATCTCAAAAGGTCATTGAACTTTGGAAATTTATCTAGCAAAGTCATTAAACTTTATTTTGTATCAATAAAATCACTCAACTTAGACTTTTATATCAATAAAATCATTTAACTAAATTTATCACTAAAAACATTTGATATAGTAAAAAAAAATTATTTTTTATGTCATATAAATATGAACCGTATAAATGAATAAAAATTAAATTGTTAATAAACTTTTACGAACAAACTTAATTAATGAAATACATACTTTTATAATATTAAAGTATGTAAGCATTATGACATTATTATTATTATTTAAAAAAAATATTTACACAAAATTTACTAGTTAAAGCAAAAAATTAAGTTTAAAAATTAACGTTATAAGAAAAGATCAAGATTAATAGAGCCAAAATAATTTTAAGCTTCAATGAAGAAGTACAATAATATATAACATTATTTTTTTATTTTTTATTTTTGAAAAAAGTTACAAAACAAAAAAGACAAATTTTATTATAGCACTGTTATTTAATTTTTGCATTGTTAAAGAAAAACTGTCAGTTCTAATATATTTAGAGAGTTAATTGAGGTCACAATTTTAAATATTATTTTAGTACTCTTATTCTCTAATCAGTCCTAATTAGATTTGTAAATACAAATTTTATCGATAATATGTCTGTGCTAATCCTCAAAAACAAATACACTAGTCGACCAATAAATAAAACTCCTAATTATTTCTTTTTATTTAGTAATTAGTATATTAAGATAAAGAGTATTTGTTTCACTAAAGAAGTTTCCCATAAAATAATTAAACTAGTTTTCTTAATTTTATTTATTTGTAGGGTCTATTTTATATGAAACAAAAAAAATTAATGATAAATTTTGTTTAGTGATTTAACTAACACAAATGTATAAGTTGAGTTATTTTATTGATATAAAAATCTAATTTGAGTGATTTTTTTTTATACAAAACAAACTTTAATGTCTTTGCTAGATCAATTCCTAAAATTGAGTGATTTTATTGATATAAAAATCTAAGTTGAGTAATTTTTTGATACAAAACAAATTTTAATGACTTTGCTAGCTCAATACTTAAAGTTGAGTGATCTTTTAAGATATTAACTCGACTTTTCCTCTATGTGATGGAAGTCACGTGTAGCACAATAAGGAAATCGAAGATAACGTTGGACCCTTGCTATTGAAGAAGCAGTAAGCAAGTAAATGGTTGTGATATCGTGTTAGTCTCTAGATTATGCAAAACTCTTGTGCCAATTTCCTTATTATCTTTTTGCTCTATCTACCATTTGTAAAACTGAAAGTACTTGCAATATTTATCCTATTTTCCCCGCAAAAGTTCTTCCTATTTTTTCAACTCATTGTTCTTCAATTAGTTTTTGCGGGAGAAAAAGAGATTATAGAGAGAATGTGTGAAATGGAATGGATAATAGGATGTTGGGTTAATCGGGTTAATTGGTATCGGGTTATCCTAGATGGGTTGACATTGTGTTAAAAATAAGGAATAAGTTTTTTTTTTTTAAAAATTCGGATAATTGAGTCAATTTGGGCCGATTTTGAGGATTTCATTTAATAAGGGATAATTTTGGTGAAATTAGTAACGAAAGAGGTAAATTTAATTTTATTTTAATGGTGAGAATAAAATTAAACAATAAACTAAAGTTAAGGTATATTTTTTATCCTTTTTTTCTTTTATTTTGGAGTACTTTTCAATGTCTAAGAGAAAAGTATATTTTATTTTCTTCATATTTTATCCTACTTATTTTTTTACTTATTTTTTTAAGACCTAAAACTAAATATCAACTATAGTATGATTGTTGTGGTAAATGGAAATATAGCCATATTAACTATGCAAAATTCAAAGTTATGAGATTATATTTAATAATTAATATAATTTTAAGAACAATATGTTATATATCTAATTTGATATTACTTTTAAAGATACATATTTATTAAACATTAGCTTTAATTTTTTGATAATTAACTTTCATTTTAAAATTCACTTTAATTATGTTATTACATTAATCAACAATACATTTATAATTACACTATAATTACATTATGAAAAATAAAAAGGCCATTATATGTAATTATTAGATTGTATAATTACTTAAAAAGTTACCTCAATATCAATTAATCTAAAAAATACTCCCAAAATTTTGAGTTTAATTATCAAGTAAAGAAATTCCAAGGAACATTCAAACCAGTACAATAATATTAATGTCATCGGTATTTTTATTAAATTTTGCGTTAAAAATTGTGACACAAAACTTATTTCCGTAACAATTTTATGACGAAACCACAAGTTTGTCACAAATTTATAATGAGATTGTGATGGATTCTTATTTTTGTTATAAATTTGTAACAGAATTGTGACCATTGACCAACCATTATTTATGTCAATTATTTAATTTGTAACTAAATTGAATAGTGACGGATCTTTTAGTCCCAAACAAAATTTGGCCACTAATGAATTCTATCATAAAATTGTCATAAATCCGTCGAGAATTAGTGATGAATTTGTTTGTCACAAATACTCCGTCAAAATTTACATTTATTTTATTCGTAGTTAGTTGGCGATCCTCCTATAGTTATTATTATCCTAACTAGCAATCAAATCAAATTCCACAGCCTAAGCATATGTGTTTCTCATTAAACTGCGTTCAAAATTGAGTTTTGAGATTTGATGAAGGACTTAAAATGTTATTGACAATTTCAAAAGTAGAGACATAAATTGAGAGAGTATTACTACTAATTTATAAGCGGGTACACACTGTAATTGAAATTCGACTGACCTATTTACTTTGCTTATGGCATGCCTCTTCCTTTTGCTAATTTTATCTCTACTTAATCATGAACTAATCTATTATTTCTCTATTATCTCTTAAAGTTTTTACACTTAACAGTTTCTTGACTATCTAGATGATCCGATAAAAGGGGAATTTGTTATTTCTAGACAACCAAATGTGTCACATAAATCACAAGGCAGGAGTAGGCTAATTTATTGGGCTGTGTATGGTGCAATTCTGGCTAACAATCTGCCAAAAAATATTTGGCACAACAGGAGCAGTTGGAATTGATGTTGAGGGCTATTAATATATGAAGTTTGAAGTTTTTAAACCACACAATTAGCTAGAAAACAATTGCTATTTTTGTGTAGTAAGTTGTTATATTTCTTATATTTAATTTTAATTGTTAGATTAGAAAATAGCCAAGTGAAAAAAACATAACGCAAATAGTATTATTCCCAAGCCCCAAACATTTAATTATTGCTAGAGATAATTTCTTTTTGGTTGATCGAATATGTTTGCCTGTTCAATTCATTAATAACGATTTTAGCAAATAAAAAACCTTTAAAATATTTAAATAAAAACAAGAACTGTTTCAAATTCAAATACTTCGACTATGTTTTACTTGTTTAAGCTTTGAATCAACATAGCGAATTGAAACGTCTTTATATTAAGTAGTGTTAGTTTATTTTGTTTGAATGTTATTTTATTTTTTTATATTAATTGAGTGTGCACATTTGGCAAAAATTTCTATAGCATGAACAATAATTTTATTTTATTTTAAAAAAAAAACATAATTGTGGACAACTTTAAAAAATAATAATAATAAAAGTGAATAGAACTAATGAATCATCAACCCACAAATTATGAAAAAGTACTCACAAGACATTTCTTCCAACTTTCATATCTTAAAGCATGGAGAGTTTTATCTCAATTTTATGAAATAAGATACTTCCTAAGAAAAATAGCATTTGACATTTACTTGTAAGATTTTAATATCAAATTGTGTTAAATAACACCCTTTTAAGTCTATCCACCTTACATACCTTGACCACACCATGAAGCATCAATCCATACCAGTGGCTCATGGTCCCATCTATTGGCTCGATCGGTCCACTTGATATGTATAGTTTGTTTTCTAATTTACTGTGATCGGACTACTATAAAAAAATATGGACCTCTAACTAATATTCCCAAAAATAGGATAAAGTTTGGCTAAGTATAAAAATAATTGAAGAATTATTTTAATTTATCCACTTTTATTTGTTATTTATTTAATATTATATTTTTAATTTTACTTATTTATTTTCATATATTAAAAAAATAAACTTATTTATACGTATTAATTTTTTTTTTAAAAATGCAAACGTTTATTGCGAATATATGAAAATGAACGAGAGAGTGCTTGTCTGTCATTATTTATTTTGACAATATTAGCTGTCATTTGTCAGTGGCATTCAAAAGGGGCATTATCGTAGTTTCTATGAAACACAAGGGCATTTTTATACTGCTATTCTCAAATAAATACCCAAAAGAAAACCCCAAAAGTGGTACTCAATTGCCTTTTTCATCGGAGTTTTACTATTACTGCTACTATCATACACTCCAATCGTAATACGGAAAAGTAGCGGTACCGGAAAATGTGTTCCACTAAACAAAAACAGAAGCAGAACCTCCACAATCAGCGCTCCGTCGTGCCTACCTCTACCTCCGACGCAGGCGGTGACGGTGGCGGTGGTGGGGACTGGAGGGAAGAATCCATAACCGGCGGATCACTAAAGCATGTGGATTTGGACAAGGGAAAAAACGGTTGGGCATCACCGCCGGGAGACCTATTCAATCTGCGAGGGCCACACTACTTAACGAAAAAGGCGAAAGTACCTTCTGGCGCGTGGCTTCTACAGCCTGCCGGAGTGGATTGGCTCCGATCTAACTCCAAGCTCGACCACGTCCTGGCTCGACACGACAACCGTGTGATGAACGCGCTGAAGAAATCTCACTCTGAAGGCAAGTCTCTGAAAACCTTCATAGTAGCCGTGAATCTCCAAGTCCCAGGGCGTGACCAACACAGCGCGGTTTTCTACTTCGCTACAAACGACGATGAGCCGCTCGAACCGGGTTCTCTCCTCTATCGGTTCGTCAACGGCGATGATGCGTATCGTAATAGTAGATTTAAGATCGTTAACCGGATCGTGAAAGGACCGTGGATCGTGAAAGCCGCAGTTGGGAATTACTCAGCTTGTATACTCGGTAAAGCGTTGAATTGCTACTATCATAGAGGCCCTAATTACTTAGAAATCGACGTGGATATCGGTAGCTCAGCTATTGCTAGCGCTATTTTGCACTTGGCGTTAGGGTCGGTAACGTCGGTGACGATCGATATGGGTTTTCTGGTTGAGTCACAGACGGAGGAAGAGTTGCCAGAAAAGTTATTTGGGGCAGTTAGGATTTGTCAAATGGAGATGAGCTCAGCTACGTTTATTGATACGACGTCGTCAAGGAAGGTATTACCAACTGCTAATTTACATAATCCTTGCAATAGTAGCAAAGTCCAAGCTGAGGAGAACGGTGAAAACAAAGATGATTAAGAAGAAATTAAAACAAAATTACTTAATATTATTCTGAGGGAAAGAAAATTGTTCCATGTAGATAGATGTCTAAGCTTAAGCTTTCATTGTTCAATAAAAGTTCATCTCTTACTTTTCTTAACTATCATTTAAGTTCAACTTGCCCCTACTTACAATTTACTAATTTTGATTAATACTATTGATTAGAAAATTAACAAAACAAGAGGCAAAACTCTATAGATATAATTTCTTATATATATATGTGAAGAATTTTAGGTGATAAGATAATGCTATTTTATATGGTGATAAGGTAGTGAAATACCAAAAAAATCAATATGGGTATAGACTGACTCATTTTTGGATTTGTCTTTGTATTGCAATTATTGAGTGATTAACTAACAAATACTGGCGTTGCTTGTGCCGGCGTATATGGATTTGGAATTTGTACTTTTGCTTTCTAAATACACATCATTTTGTTTGTTTTTGGATTTCACTTTAATTATTGGGTTACTTTTTTTTTCCATTTAATTAATCAATTTCTAGGGGTATGAAAATATGTTCTGATCTTTTTCATTCTCCGTTTATTATAATTTTTAAATCTTTTGTTTATTTAGAAAATAATGTTTTTAAAATAATATTTTTGGGGTCTTGTATCGGAAACACCTTATATGTGTGCACTCTGATACCGAAATTAGTTTAACCTTTTTTGCTTTAAGGCTAACACATGTTTTATGTGTGATTAAATTACGAGTAAGGTTGTTAATCGAGATCGAAACAGACAAATTACGGTGGGAATAAATAATTATTTTCTTCTTGTACTTCGTACTTAAATAGTATTAAACTTCCTCTCAAAGTTTTGGCTATACAATTTTTTTTCCTGTTTATGTGATTTTTCAGTTTATTTTGCTGGTGAAATGCGAAAATGTTTTATTGAAAACAAAATTTGTAGAATACTTTTTCTAGCCCATGTTTAAATGAATTGTTGGAATTTAGAACACTTCTTAAAAAAAGAAAAATACAAAAATAATTTAATTAAATAAAGTTCACGAGAGGGAGTTGTAATTTGTTTCCACAATGTTGTCCTTGCATATATTTCTAAATTAGGAAAAAAGGGTTTGTTGAAAATTCTTCTGGTAGTAGAGCCAGAATTTTCAATAACGAGATTCAAAATTTATTTGAAACAGATATACGGAGTAGTCGAAAGAGATTCAACATTTACTATATATACATAAAATATTATTTTAAACCATATATAAATAATATAACCTTTTGTACCAAGGTGGTTCCGCCCTATGCTTAAGGGTATATAGGGAATCTTTTATCATGTTATTAAGGACCCAATCCTCAATATATATTTCTAATTTTAAAAAATTACTCCAATATTAATAATAACATAATTTAGCCAGTCTTGTGCATCTATCTAAACACACAAAAAGAAACTATCAAGATACACGCGTATACAAAATAATTTTAGCATGCATGTGATTACTGATTAGGCAAGAAATAGGTTCTTTAATGTATCTACTAGATTTTTTTAGATGTTAGGCTGGGTAGAAATTAAACTAATAATTAATCAATTTGCAACTTTGAAGTCAATAGCATATGTAACTTGTTTGTCTAATAAAGTATGTTCCTTTGGAATGAAGAAACAAAATTCATTAGTCAAATGTAACAATATGGATCGGACTATATATTGAATGTTTAATTTAGAGCAGGAACATTACATTCATTCTCTAAGGTTATAGATTCAGAGTTCGTAAATTTAATGACTATAATATTATAGTATATATATATATATATACTCTTAATTTGAGCCTCCCATAAAAAGTAAAGAAGTTAAAAAAAAATAAGAGATAAATGTTCAAGTTCATTAAGCTACAGAAGCTTGAGTGCAGTGAATTAGGAGGTACGTTTTACTTCATTCGGTTCATTTTCATTACCATGTTTATTATAGATAGTAACTAATTTAATAATGTTGTTATTTTTAAAAAATTATGATTAATTGTTAATTTTCAACTTTACCATGGAAATTAATGTGGTAAACTAGTGAGTTGTACATGTTCATTCAATTTAATGAGTAGCCATGTTCATTTAATTAATTTATTTTGAACCTAGCTAGGTACTCTACTATATTTATGAGTAGCCATTCTTTTCTTTGAATAGTTCTTTCATTGTCTTTGAGCTTTAATTATTTGCTTATCACGGTATTTCTTTACCATTTTCTAATACATCAATTTTTATTGTTTTTCAATAGGCAAATTTTGACTTCTGTAAATGGAAGTAGGTGTGATATAATCAAAGAGAGTATGCCATCAATTTCATTTTATATAAGATATTTAACTGGACATAAAATTTAAGAAAAAAAATATTTTTATCACTCATATAAAAGATACTACTTTCTTTGTTTCTTTTTATTTGACTTTTTTACTTCCTTTTTCAAAATTTTGTTTTGTTAATATGACACTCAACTTAAGAAATTATTTATTGGGATTTATTCTATTAAATTATGCTAGAAATTTTTTAGTTTAATTACTAGTATTGTATATAGTTTTTTGATATAAAGATAATACTAAAAGAGAATAATGTACTAAAATAAACTAGTAAAAGAAAAATCTATTAAGAATATTATCTACTATATTAGGAGTAATATTTATCTTTTCCCAAGTTTACTCATAAGAATTGTAAAAGCTACTTAAAAAATTGTTACAATCATTTAGTATTAGGTAAAGAAATTATAAAGGAAAGAATAATACCTTCTAAAATTTCTTAAAATTTACTTATTTTGGATAAAATTATAAAGATTACAAAACCATTTAAAAAATGGAGTAAGTACGTATTAGAACTTTGTGATAAAGATTTTTAAACTATAATTGTGTCATTAAGGATATATATATTTAAAAAAAAATATTAAATGTAAAAGAACAATCACAAATTGTTTAAAAGGTCTATAAGTACCATTAGATATTGCAGTATATAGTCATATAAATATATGTATTCATTTTTAATTAGAATTTTTGAATTTAAGCCTAAAATATAAAGTCATCTTTTTTCAAGGGCTCTACCTCTGTCGCAAATTTAAATTAATTAGATTTTAAAAATATTTTAAAAAAAAATAAAAATAGTAATTTTAAAGTCAAAAATCATGCTCCATGCCGTTACCATCCTACATGTATTTTTTTTAATTTTATTGTGGTGTGCCAAAGCCGTCATTTTCTATTATATAGAAGAGCCATGATGAGAATGATCAATGACATTATGGGTAAAGTTCTAATTTTGTAATTGTATAACTAATTGTCTATTAGTTATCTAGAAGAACTCAATTTTCCTTTTCAAGAGTCACAAAAAGTTGTTACATGTGTTGCCCATAAATTCATTTTATTTTATTTTAAAAATTAATTTGTATTTGTTTGATTATAATAATAATATAAAAAATATTTTTACTTTTATACACTTGAGAATTCCAATCGTTCATCTATGTTTATTACGAAATTTTTTACAATGGTAGAAGTCCAATCAATTTAATTGGATGACCCTCCATTGATTAATTGACAATGAGATAAAAGTACATTTCTTTATCTTCTTACCATCTCTCTCCTACTCACCTCTCTTTTCTTTCATTTTCTTATTTTCTTATTTCTTAACTTCATTTTCTTAACATGTTGATATATCGAATAAAAGAATTAATAAATATTCTTTTATCACAATAACTAAAAAGTTTTTTAGGACTGAGTATTTAAAATACTCATATCATTTAATATTTTTAATAATATCAAATTAACTCATAAATATTTAGTGTTTTCTCAATTACAGGCACCTAAAAAAATAAAAAAATTAAAATTTAGTTTTTTATTTTTTTTAAATTATATTTTAGTTCATATATTTATAGTCATTATTATATTAATTCTGTTTTAGTTCATATATTTATAGTCATTCTCTTAACAAAGAGTATCCGTTAATTTTCTTAATTTAAATTATAATTTTTTAAAATACTTAATAAAAAAATGTTGAAAAATATATTATAATTGAATGTACGTAAAGACACGATATAATAATAACAATAATAATAATAATATAATGAGTAGTTAATTTAAAATTATATGGAACTGATTGATTCTTGAAAATAAATTAATCATTCTAAGTTTTGATTGAAAAGACTTAAATTTTGTTCTGTGATCCGCATTATTTGTAATTTTTTTTAAAACATTTATGAGTCTGTCACTCCTGTCATGTTCTGTCTCGTTGTCATTCTTATAGTTAAATATTGTTATGATAAAAGAATTAGTATGTGTAATTTCTAAGATAAGATCAAAAATCAAAACAAAAATAATCTTATGAAATAAATTTATATGCTTAAATAAATTAGTTTGTATTTTGAGTTAATTTGATTCTATTAAATATACTGAAAAATAAGTTTATTTTTAGAGTGTGTTTGGTATGAAGGAAAATATTTTCCAATTTCCCCATGTTTGGTTGGGACAAAAGTTTTGGAAAATGTTTTTCAAATCAACTCATTTTCCTCAAAATTAAGGAAAATAACTTCCCTTCGAAAATTAAGGAAAATATTTTTCAAAACTCTCCTCCAATTTCAAATTACATTTTTTTTGGAAAAACATCAATTTTAAAAATATAATTTCAATTTTAAATTATTTTTTTCGCCGATCCCTGACCCCCTCCCCCCCTCCCAAACCCCAACCCCTCCCTAAAAAACTAATTCATTTTAAAAATATTTTTAACTTCAAATTTTTATTTTTAAACTCCTATCCCTCCCCCTCCCCCAGCAGCCCATCACCACCCCAACCCCCCAAAAAATTAATTTTGTTTTTTTAAAATACTATCAACTTCAAATTCTAATTTTTTCACTCCTCCCCCTCCCCCCTCACCCCACCCCACCCCACCCCACCCAAAAAAGTAATATATTTGTTTTTAAAAAATATTTTCAATTTCATAAATTATTTTTTACTCTAGTAAAAATAAAAAATGTCTCTCAAAAACATTTTTCATTCAGAAATCAAACACAAAATCATTTCCGAAAAATATTTTCTACTCAGCAACCAAAGTATTAAAGTTATTTAAACAAAAAATGTATTTATGGATATTTTTGGTTATCAAATGTATTAATTATTTAATTATATTTTGAGAATTAGATATTTATTAGGAGTAAGAAAATAAGAAAATGAAAGAAAAGAGAGGTGAGTAGGAGCGAGAAGGTAAAAATATAAAGAAATGTATTTTTATCCAAGTGTCAATTAATCAATGGAGGGTCACCCAACTATTGTTGGTTGGACCTCTACCATTGTAAAAATTTTCTGTTTATTACTACTATAACATATTCAATATAATCCTACAATCTTCCATGCATGTAATTTTCTTTTTAATTATATAATAATATTTTTTAAACATAAGTATTCATATAATTTTATTTAACCTATTTTATCTCCAAAATAATATTTATTTTATCTTAATTTCATGTATGTAATTTTCTTTTTAATTATATTTAATGTTTTTAAACATAAGTATTCATATAATTTTATTTAACCTGTTTTATCTCCAACATAATATTTATTTTATCTTTAAAAATTGTGACTTAAATAAGAAAACAAAAATAGCATAATTCTAAAGAGATAAAAAAAGAAGAATATAGAGTTGATGATGTAAGAATTGATAAATAATGACCGCTAATTGTAGTTTAAGAATATAGATAACCAATTGACAGGATAAATTTTGAAATAGTATAAATATATGTGATCGAAAATTAATTTGTCATAGAATTATCTATTCTATACTTAGGAAACTTCCACACTAGATAAACTACGGACTGACCTTCATATAATAGTGAGTTGCACTTTTTATTATTGATTTCTACTTCTTACAATCTTGAATTATGATAAATTAGTGTCATTCGTCGAGAGTAAAAAGCATATTAAATATTAGATTATGAATGCTTTACAATTTATAAATAAATATTTTCTTAATTAATATCAATACTTGAATTTCAGGATTAAGTTACTTTATTACCTTATTTATATTAAAATTTTGGTTATTATCGACTAGATATTGATTAAAAAAAATTATAATACATAATTGTGAAAAAGATTTGGCATTTTCAGTTTAAACTTTGTTAAAAAGAAAAATAGTTTTTAAAAAAACTTAACGAAAGTATGTACTCACTCCATTTCGATTTATGTAATGTTTATTTGACTTAAAATGAAAATTATTTTTTTTTTAAAATTTTTTTAGAACTCGTGGTCTAAAACAAACCATAGATGTTCATACGGCTATAAATCTTCTTACTAAGAATAAAATTTATATTTTAAATTCAAAATGTTTTAAAGATATTAATACATCATTTTTATAAAATTGACTACAGAGAAAGATATGTCACATAAATTAAAGTTAAAATGACATAAATTTTCATAGTTTTGAGAGTTAATTACATTATATCTCTACTCTTTTTCACATTATAAAAAGTTTAAATTTATCAGTAGACATGTGAATACATCGATCATGATACATTGCTATTCAGAAAACTTGTAGTCACGGATGAATCCGAGAGGAGAAAGCTATATTTGAGAGGGAATATGGATGTACCCGAGAGGAAAGAGATGTATCCAAGAGACGATAAAGATGTATTCAAGAAAGGATGATTTGAGAGAGGATATGTATGTATTGAGAGGAGATAGTAATGTATCTAACAGAGGAGAGAAATGTATATGATGGGAAATTTTTATAAGTTCTCTAAATGCTAGAAAATTTAAAAATTATAATAAAATAATATGTGAATTTAAGTTTAAAAAAATTAAAATTGTAATAATAATTAATTATCACGGGCCTTCAATTATCTAGTAGGAAAGATTACATGAATTGGTATATTTTAATAAATAATTACTGATTTTAGCAATACTTTTTATTTATTACCATTTATAGCAATACTATGTTAAATCTGCAATATGTATTAAAAATAAATTATATATGCAATATATTTGAATTATAATTATTTTTTAAAATATATTATATTTGTTTGGTAAAAATTTGATACATTGTATTAAAAGTGTATTAAAATGTGTGATAAATGAATTATCTATCATTAAAATTTGTATTATATGTGAATAAAAAATTATTCTTTGTAATATGAATTAAACTTGTATTATAAATGAATTAAAAGTGATCAAATAAAAAAGAAATATTATTATTATAAATGATAAATATTTTTTTATTATAATATATTTATATAAATTTCCCCTAGTTTAAATAGATGGGCTCAATATGGAAGGACGAATCATGCAATATATTCTGTTTTTACTCAACTTTTTTGTTGTCTAATAAAGTTGAGGAAGAAAAGTATAGTTTGTCTTGGAATTATTACATACTTGCTCGTCTTAATTTGTATGATACTTTTTATTTTTTGAGAGTCAAATAAATTAAATTTAATCAAAAATATGCGCATGAAATATTGACATTTATGGAAATGGAATTTATATATATTTATATACTACATAAAAAATATTATAAATCACAATAACTGACAATTTAAAATATCTAAAATATATATAAAAAATTATGATAAAAAGTAACTATATGTGAAATTTAAAAAATGTCGGATAAATTGAGACCGGATGTATCTTTTTAATCTTTAGGTTGGTTACTAATGTTTTGTCTTCACTTTAGTACTTGTCTACTCAATTATTTGTATTCTTTTTATTGGGAAAAAAGTTAGCTACTTTTGGTCGTGAATTCGTTAGGATAGGATTTGGTTGATCATTGAATGTTAGGCTAAGCCCCTATTTTGAAGCCACAACAAATTCAACATTGTTTTTATGGGATCAACGGCTCATCTTTAATATAGAATTAGATAATTAATAATTATACTTTTTTATTTTTCGAAATCGAACGGGTTTTGGCTTAAAAATTGTTATGGATCAAAGTAAGGTTGTTGGTTGAGGCCTTTATTGAGATTTACAGTGCATTAGTTAGTTAAACATTGTACAAGTTAGTTAAATACTATACAAGTTAGCTAAGTAATTAGTTAGTTGTTAACCGACTTAGATATTTAATTAAAACTCATGTATAAATAGGAGTTGTATTCGTCTTTGTACAGTTACTTTTCATAATGAGAATTCAAAGCAGTTTTCCTCTTTCTTCTCTGTAAAACATTGTTGCAGCATCATTTCATCCGCCATTAATGGTGATTATCAAGCTTGAATTCAAACTCAAGTAGCTTGTTTTCACATGGTATCAGAGCCTTAACGGCATTCTTTATCATCAATTCTGTTCTGAATTGTTCTCCTTTCTCCAATTTTATCTGTTTTTTGATCTGCTTTTGGATCTGTTTTTTTTCTTCGATCTTCACTGCTTCTGTTCCTTGAGATTTTTCTCAATCTCGTTATTCTATCTTCAAGTTCTCAAGTTTGTTTTAGATCTACTTGATTCTCACAATGGTTGAAGTTACTGATCCAACTGTTGAATCCTCTGTTTCGACTCCCATTGAAGTGGGAAGTCCTTTGTACATTCATCCATCTGATAGTGCAGGTGCGGTGTTGGTTCCTGTTCCGTTCGATGGCCTTTGGTTTAGTTCATGGAAGCGAGGTGTTATCCGTTCCCTATCAGTAAAAAATAAGCTGGGCTTTATCAATGGAGAGTGCCTGAAACCACCATCAACGTCTTCCGCTTACCGTCAATGGGAACGATGTGATGCCATGGTTACTTCATGGATACTCAACTCTTTGAGTAGAGAGATTGTTGATAGTGTCGAGTACGTCTTTGATTCACTGGAATTGTGGAGTGAGTTAAAGGATTGATATGATCAAACTAACGGAGCCAAGCTGTACCAGATCCAAAAGGAGATTAACGATCTTAATCAAGGATCTTTGGATATCACTTCCTACTACACTAAGATGAAGAAACTCTGGGAAGAACTTAGCAATTTGTGTGTAAAAAATCAGTGCAACTGTTTGTGTACTTGTGGTGCCAAGGATACTATGCAAAAGGCAGAGCAGGATAGGCGATTAATTCAATTTCTTATGGGACTCAATGAAGCATACACCATCATTCGTGGAAGCATTCTCATGATGAAGCCATTACCTTCCATGGGTCAGGCATTTGCACTTCTAATTCAAGAGGAGAAACAGAGAGAGTTCAAGCCTCACAATCAACTCTTTGCAGATTCACCCTCCATCTGTGCTAGCTCATCCTCAACTGGACAACCACGATATACTGGAAGTTCCTCAGGTGGAAATTCATCAGGTGGACGTGGTTTCCAAACCAATTACACACAGAATACTGGGGTGTGAAACAGACCTTTCTGTGAATACTGTAAGAGGTTGGGCCATACGAAAGACAAATGTTATAAGTTACATGGCTACCCCAATAAGTCACCTCTTGTGTCAAACAACACCAACACTCAGAACTCCAACTTCAATCCAAATCCCAGAAAGGGAAAAGGTACTGCAGCGAATGTCCATGGAGAGTCTGCCTCTTGTTCAAATGTGCGAGATGATCTTCCTTCTCAAAATGGGCCTCTGAGCACATTGTCAACAGAACAATACAACAACCTGGTCTATATGCTGCAAAACTTCCAAGGAGGAAACATAAAAGATGCATCAACACCTACCAGTGGAACTAATAACTTTGCAGGTATAATTTCTTGCAACTCTTGTATTGATCATGGTAAACTTTCATGTGGATGTTTAAAAACAAAAACTGACTTGTGGATCTTGGATTCTGGAGCAACTCACCATATAACTTTTAACAAGAATCACATGTCCAAACTTACCAATATACTGTATCCCATACTTGTAAGCCTACCTAATGGATATAGAGTTAAGGTAACACAAATTGGAGAGGTTATATTAACTGCTGGGATCATATTGTCCAATGTCCTATTAATACCTTCTTTTCAATACAATCTAATTTCTATTAGTGCTTTGACAAACCACCTCAAATGCACAACATTCTTCACTGATTCCTCATGTCTACTGCAGGCCCCTTTACTGAGGAGGCCTCTGGAGATTGGTAGAATACATGATGGCCTATATCTTCTTTGCTCTCAATGTCTACAAAAGTGCAGTTTTACTCAAATGTAATCTCCATTCCTGCATTTCTCATTCAAATGTAACAAAATTTCCTCATTCAAATATAACAAAATTTCTTGATGATAATAAATATAGTACTTCAGCTTACATTCCTCATACACTTCATGCATATTCTGTAGCTGATACTTCTTCCATGTCTCATGATAATACTACAGAACTGTTGTGGCACTATAGACTAGGTCATACACCTTTTGTAAAAATGAAAAAATTAACTTCCATCCCTGTGCAATTCTCACCAAAACAAACATTTTTTTGTCCAATTTGTCCCATGGCTAGACAATCCAGATTGCCATTTTCCACTAGAACTACCATATCACCTCACTGTTTCGACCTGTTACACATAGACCTTTGGGGCCCATACCACATCAAGACATATGACAACTACAAATACTTTCTTACCTTAGTTGATGACCATAGTAGAGCAACTTGGACACACTTGTTGAGCTGTAAAAGCAATGCACTAAATGTGATTCAAGCCTTTGTAGTCATGGTTGAGAACCAGTTTCACACTACAATCAAAGTTATTAGATCAGATAATGGTTTGGAATTCTCTAACAATGAGGCAAATTCGTTCTTTCAATCCAAGGGAATTATACACCAGAAAACTTGTCCCCACACACCACAACAAAATGGTGTGGTGGAAAGAAAACATAAATACCTACTTGAAACTGCTAGGGCCTTACTGTTTCAATCTAAACTCCCAACTAGGTATTGGGGTGAGTGTATTTTAACAGCCACCTATATCATCAATAGGTTACCCTCACCAATTATACACAACAAATCTCCCATTGAGGTATTGCACCAATTACTCCATCTTATTCCCAATTACGAAGCTTTGGTTGCCTATGATATCCTACCATACCAAAGGTCCATAGATATAAGTTTGATCCCAAGACCAGTCCTAATGTATTCATAGGGTATCCACCCAACACAAAAGGATATAAAGTGTTGAATATAGCCACTATGAAGATCCATATCTCCAGGGTGTAGTGTTTCATGAGACAATTTTCCCTTTCTCCTTGACTCCTGATACTACCACATTTCCTTCTGCTCCTTTTTATTATTCCTGCATTCCTACTCATCTACATTGTGATCCCAGTACTGCACCTCACTCCAAGAACATATGCACTGGACAGTGTGATCCCATGTCTTCTGATGTTCCAAATCTAAGTGTAGATCCTGCTGATTTTAACACCTCTGATTCCCTGAACATGCCTACTGGAGAAGTTCCCATAAACATTCCTATCCCTAATTCTACCCCTCAACCTGTACTTAGGAAGTCTACTAGAGATCACAAACCACAATCATATTTGAAAGACTACATTCACCATGTTCCTCAGACCTCCTCCACTTCACTTTCTGCATCATACAAGCACACTAACCATATTTCTCCAGAAGACCTCTTGCATGCTAGTCAATTTTCTGTGATGAATTTTTTCTATGATTGTGAGCCCTCATCTTATGAAGAAGCAGCAATGAACCCTGCATGGCAAACTGCTATGACACAAGAATTTGGTGCTTTACATGACAATCATACATTGGACTTGGTACCTTTGCCCATTGGCAAGAAACCCATTGGGTGTAAATGGGTAAATAAGATCAAACATAGAGCAGATGGTAGCATAGAAAGGCTTAAGGCTAGGCTGGTAGTAAAGGGTTATACACAACATGCTGGAATTGATTACAATGAAACATTTTCTCCAGTTGTCAAAATGACAACAGTCAGGGCTCTACTTGCAACTGCAGCCAAGAAGCATTGGGACATCTTCTAGTTTGATGTTAACAATGCCTTTCTCCATGGAGATCTACATGAAAAAGTATACATGGATATTCCTCAAGGACTGGATACAGCTCATGTTGTAAATTCTGGTTGTTCTAGGCTTGTTTGCAAGTTGAATAAATCGTTATATGGTCTTAAGCAAGCTAGTAGACAATGGTATGCAAAATTGACTGATGCTCTTAACTCTCGAGGTTATACCCACTCTATGAATGATTACTCTCTGTTCCATAAGAAGTCTGGCTCATCTATTGTGTTTGTGGCTGTTTATGTGGATGATGTATTGCTCACTGGTACTGATTTGGTCGAGATTAACAGCTTGAAATCTTTCCTTTATGATACCTTCAAAATTAAAGACCTTGGCAAGTTGCATTACTTCCTAGGATTGGAGATTTTTTATATAAACATGATGTCATACTTGTATCTCAGAGAAAGTTTGCACTTGATCTGCTCAAAGAATATAACTGCAGTCAGTTTAAACCATTCTCTTCTCCTCTTGATCCTTTGATTAAACTAGGGACTGATGATGGCCCCTTATTATCAGACCCTACATATTATCGAAAACTTGTTGGTAAGCTAAACTTCCTCACCAACACAAGACTTGACATTGCTTATGGAGTTCAACATCTTAGCCAGTTCATGCATGCACCTCGAGAACCACACCTACAGGCAGCATTTCACATGTTGAGGTATCTTAAACAAGATCCTACATTGGGTATTTTTATGTCCAATTCAGATGATTACACTGTTCGATCATTTTGTGATTCAGATTGGGCCTCATGCCCTGATTCAAGAAAATCTGTTACTGGGTACATAGTTTTGCTTGGTGACAGTCCTGTGAGTTGGAAGTCTAAGAAGCAAGAAACAATATCCTTATCTTCAGCTGAGGCTGAATACAGATCCCTTAGGAAAGTCGTTGGTTAATTAGTCTGGTTACAAAGGTTGTTTGGTGAATTGACTGTTCCTACTGCAGGTCCTTTTTCAGTGTTCTGTGACAGCCAATCTGCCCTGCATATTGCTCGGAACCCTGTCTTTCATGTGCGTACCAAGCATATCGAAATCGATTGCCATTTCGGCCGCACTAAGCTCCAAGAAGGGTTGATTACTCTACACTATGTACACACTGATCATCAGTTAGCCGATATACTCACTAAAGCTCTTACAGGAGTCAAACATTCCTCTGTATTGTCCAAGTTGGCCGTGGTTGCTTCCCTTCCAACTTGAGGGGGGGTATTGAGCTTTACAGTACATTAGTTAGTTAAACACTGTACAAGTTAGTTAAATACTATACAAGTTAGCTAAGTAATTAGTTAGTTGTTAACCGACTTAGATATTTAATTAAAACTCATGTATAAATAGGAGTTGTATTCATCTTTGTACAGTTACTTTTCATAATGAGAATTCAAAGCAGTTTTCCTCTTTCTTCTATGTAAAACATTGTTGCAGCAGCATTTCATCCGCCATTAATGGTGATTATCAAGCTTGAATTCAAACTCAAGTAGCTTGTTTTCAAAGCCTTACCAGGAATATATGCTTGCATTAGATTCTTAGCGGTCGTTTGATACAAAGATGCATAATGCAGTGACTATTAACGCTTTTTTGTTGGTCAAATATACCTTAAACTTAATATAGATTTAACGTTATTTAAATTGTTCAAATACGCGAAACTTATTCTTTTTGAAAAGATAAAGTAGTCAATTGACAAACTACATTTGAAAGAAAATCGAAAAAATCAACTCAATATAACAAATGAAATAGGCAAAAAAAAATATTAGTTTGAAAATCATCAAATTACATAGAACGAATTTGGAGAAGTTACAAAAATATTTTTAAATATTCTCGTATAAATAAAAAGGAACATTAAATTACAAAAAAATGTAGGAGAAGTTTTTTTGAGGATTGTTAAACCTTTGATTAGTTATCCCTGCCTCTTCTAGGGATAAAATAAGACCTTCTATGAGATATAACTAATCCATGAATTAGATTAAATAAAGTAATTAAACAATGTTTTTATTAGACTAAATTTTAATCTATGAACTATTTAATTAATACTTCCTACCAAACAGTCTTTAAAATTATGTCTAAAGTTTTATTGGTCCCCTTCTTTGATTTTTATTGGTATATTACTGATATCGTCTATTTTTTATATTCATAAATGATAAGCAATATAACCTCATTGACATTAATTTCATCGGTTCCCATTTACTTTTTGGTCAAACTATAGTGACAATTTGGTTATTAGCCGGAGCTAAGTGAAAATTCACGGGTTTAGATAAACTTAATATTTTTGGTGCAGATTTTATATTTATATTAAAAAATTAAATGAATATAAATCTATATTAATTTTTCTATGGGAATGAAGGGGTTGTGAATTTTTTTTAATGCAAAAGTTGTTGATTTGAGTTGTGATTTAAACAAAAAAATTTTTTTTTTTTTGTTAGAACCCTCAGACTCCTTTTAATTGTGATTCCGCCTTTTATCTAATATAATCCTAATAAGAAGTTAAAGATGGTAGTAGCTAGAGCCTAGATGGTGGCTGCTTTTCTCCAAAATTAAATGTGATCAATCTTTTAATAAATACTAAGGGGTTGTTTTTCTATAAACTTTTTTGGATTAATTTTTCTGGATAGTTATTTTAGTTTGAGAAATTATTTAAGAATATCATTTATGTTTGTTTAAGGATCACAATATTCCCCAATTTTATTTTTTCTCTCAAATATACTTGACACACACAAAAAAAATCATGTCACATGTTTTTTTTTATTATTAATATTTTTTTAATTCTTTAAATGACAGTTTGTTAATGATCTATAAGAGAGCATTAATTCATTCTTTATGAAAATCTAGTTGCTTCAAATCTTATCTTATGTTTCATTACGAGTATTTGTCGTTATATCCATACGAAAATTTAATCTTGTTATTGAGAAAAAAATTAAACTAGTTCCTTGAAGCTGATAAAAAAAACAATCAATTTAGTAACAAAAGGTATATCATTTTACACTTAATATATTTTTAACTGTAAAACGATATATACCTTTGTGCTTATCCATTGTGTTTTTCTCTCGAATTTTGGTACATATGCCCAACACAACTTCTGTGTTCATCTAAAGGAAACAAGTCTTTAACTGCTCCAATTAAGCCTTGCGCATAATAAGTTAAAATAGTTAAATAGTTGACGACGTCAAAGTAAATTAAATAAAAATATATTAACTGTAAAATGATATATTTTTTGTTACTAAGTTTATTTCATCGGCTTCAAGTAATTAGTTTAAGTTTTTCCTCGACATCAAGATTAAATTCTTGTATGGATATATAGACAAATATTCGTAAATGAAACATAGGATAAAATTTTCGCTATAAAATTGAAGTAACTAGATTTTCATAGAGAATGAATTAATATTCTTTTATAGATGCATTAAACAAGCTGTCATTTAAAGAATTAAAAAATGTTAATAATATAAAAAGAATGATGTGACATGACATCCTATTATGAGAGAAATAATGTTTTTATTTTTTGTATCAAGTATATTTTGAGAATGAAATAAAGTAAAATTGAGTGATATTGTTATTCTATAACAAATATAAGTGATATTCTTAGATAATTTCGTTGAATGACTATGTAGGGAAATTACTCATTTTTTAAAAAGAATTTTGATCATAAAATTTTAAAAGAATTGCAAAATTTAAAAGTTAAATTTCAAAAAATATTTTGGAATTCAAAAAATATTTTAAGAAATTATTTTTCACTTCAAATAATCAAAAATCACAACTGATGACCAAACGCCTCGTAAATCTTCTTTTGGAACAATAAAGTTACCTTTTTTTTTAACAAAAGAAAAAAACTACAACTTATCAGTTCAACCTTTTTTTCCCTATTAAAATGAAGAAGTGATACTTTGTTATATTTTTTTCTGAAAACATTTTGGGGGTAAGCAGAATTAGTTGTTACCCTTGTTTTGAAACTGAAACAAATACTACCTCCGTTCAATTTTAATTGTTATATATTTTTTTTTATAGTTAAATTTAAAAAGTTTGACTAACATTTTATAACTTTTTTGTTCTCTATATTGATATGTAAAAAATTACAATTTATACTATTATTCGTTTTTTGTTTGAAATATCAAATTAATATTCTAACTTGAACATTGAAAATTAATCAAATTAACTTTTGAAATGACAATATAATAAATAAAAATAAATGGAGGGAATATATACTTACTTAAAAAAAACTGAAATCACACACTACCATCAAAATGAAATCGATATACGGTTTAATTACATGCTTTTACATATATTTAATAATAAAAAAATCAGACTCATATGTAGACTAAGGTACAAATTTGGACAAAAAAAAAGATGTCAAATGGTTTTGTTATATTTGATGTGTTTTTGATAAATCGATGATTATGTTTTGTTCTTCATGATATATGAAATTTCTATTCAAATTGTTTTTGTATGTATTTCAATCATGTTGACTTAGGTGTAAAAATACACGAAAAGATTCAAATATATACATAATTGAAAGTTTAATTACTTCCACATGCGTCTAAATAAATATGTTCAAAAGTAAAAAACTTTGCAAGTCATACTAAACAGCAGGCCATAACTAATGATGTATGAGTTTCACAAAATCACACTTGCAATTACAAATGCTTGAAATTTAATTTCAGACATTATTATCTATTTTTTTATCAAAGCTAAATAAACTTACAAAAATAAAATTATATGTATATAAAATAATAAGCTTATATATAATTTTAGGGATAATTGTATATAATAGCAAACTAATAACCTAAAATAAATGGAGTAGCTAGGGTTTGATTTAATTGTGCTCCATAGCAAACGTTTGCAAAAAATTGCCAGGCGCCTCTCTCCCAAATATCTCGCTCGCCACTCTCCTCCAATCTCTTGCTCGCTTCCTCACTTTTTATACAAACATAAGTGTATAAAAATTGTTTCTAATTGTAGAAAGCAGAGAAAATTGTATAAATATATATATTTTTGTTCCCCTCTCTCCCCTCTTCCAGATCTCGCTCGTCACTCTCCCAAATCTCGCTCGCCACCCTCGCCTTTCTCACTTATACAAACAGAAGCGAAATGTATAAATTGCGTTTTTGTTTGTATAAAGCGTGAGAAAATTGTATATACACATGCAAGTACATATATTTTCGTCCTATACACTTATAATTATACAATAAAAAAAACCTTGCCCAGTTTATTTTGCCTTTCTCTCTTTCTCGTTTTATACAATTTTCAAATTGTATCTAATTTCTCTCTTTCTCGTTTTATACAATTCGATTCAACTGTATATTCCTTGTCAAGTCTCTTTTGTCTTTCTCTCTTTCTCATTTTATACAAATTCAAATTGTATATAATCGTTCTATACACTTATAATAATACAATTCGTTTTATACACTTCGTTTTTATACAGTTCTCTGCCCAAGTGTCTTTCTCTTTCTCGTTTTATACACTTCGTTTTATACAATTTGCTTCAACTGTATATGTATAGCGAATTATACAGTTTTTATGTTTGCTATGGAGCGTAATTATGCAAATTTTATTATAGTATACAAATATAAATTTTTTATTTGTTATATGTGAAAGTTGCCCATAATTTTATTGAGGGTTTGTCATGTGGTTGGCATGGGCTTTATTGGATTGGACATCACGTGGGCTAATTTGGATCCAAGAAAGAGAGCTTCCATGGCAATCCTTTTTCTTGAATCCAAAAACATAAAGTTTAGGCAAAAAATACAAGTTTAAGATCTAATTACGTAACTTTTACGTGTTTTCAAAAGTACCATTTGTGTAAGATTTAGATTTCGAATACATTGAGTTAAAATTAGGTGTAATATATTTCAAATATACTGTATCCAATCACGATTAGTATGTATATGAGATACACTGACCCTCTCGCTCGTCTTTCTCTTATCTTTCTCGTATCTCTCCTCTCTTGCTCACTCTCCCCCCTCTCTCTCTCGTATCTCTCTCATATGTATTTGTATTTCAGAATGTATCTATTTAGTACAATTCACAATTTTATATTTCCTTCGTTTCATAAAAAATGACCTAGTTTGACTTGACACGGAGTTTAAGAGTATAAAGAAGACTTTGAATCTTGTGGTCTTAAATCAAAGTTAGGTCAAATGTACAAAATTGTCTTTTAATTTTGTGGCCTTAAACATGTCATGTGAAAGTTGTTACCAAAAAAATAAAAAAAAATCATTCTTTTTTAAACATACTAAAAAGAAAAGGAGGTCATTCTTTTTAAAACGGATATCAAATTTTCACATTCAATTTGAATGGCTCGAAAAATCATCCATAGTACTTCTAGGCTTTGTACGATTTCTTAGAGGTATTGGGCTCTTGGTTAAAATGTTAGTGGAGTTTATAATGATGAACTTTTCCCTCCAATGAAACAATAATGAAAGATTTTATGCATAAATTACTTATTTTAAGATTTTTTGTCCTTAAATGTTTTAATTCCCATACTGTAAATATACACATCCTCATATTACATTTTTAGAGACTTATACTTTACGTCTTATAAATAATAATAAATAATTTTTTAACAGAACACAATATAAATATTATTTAATGCCGTCAATAAAATGTTGCGTCTATTATTTTTTGTTATACCACCAACCAAAGGTGACTTAAATACTGAAACTATTTTCCTGATATCTCTACATAAATTCAATATTGTCATATGGAAATGTTTTAGATATTGTTTTTTATTCTCTCATATTCGATTGTCTAATATTTTAAAAATATTTTTTCTAGGAAACAAGCTTTTTAAAAATAAATCAAAGTACAAAGAAAAAAAGGCTCTGCTAATCATATTCCAGTTTAATATATTGTTATGCGGTAATTGGTAATGTGAGTTACTACTTAGCCATGATAAAATAAAAAAGGGACAAATGTCCTCTTCAGAGCTCTTTTGCCAGAATCCTTTTAGCATGAGTGAACTTTTAAAGTTGACATTAAATATTACTTAAATATTTTAATTGAGCTATATGTTTTTTAGATATTTTATATAGGGTTTTTTTGTGTTATTTTGACACTTTTTACAAATATGTCAAAGTGAGTTTGATACACTCAATAATAATGCGTGTAAGATTTAATTTAGCAAATTTTTTATTTTATTTTCACTTCGTCTTCTCCCGTCACCACCTCCCACCATTTTTTCAATCTTAAACTCCTTGAAATCATCTCAACTTTTCAGCTCACATTTTAAATTTTCTTATATTAGTTGAAGTCTCCTTTTAAACTTCAAGTATAATTTTCTTATGTTAATTAAATGTATATATAATTAAAATATTAATAATGATCCAAAAAATAGTTAGTACGTTATCAATTCGAATTTCTATTTCTATAAATCTTTGTATAAAGAATCCTTTTTAACTTTTTACTCCTTTTTAAAAGGTGATTTAACTTTTTCATATATGTGCAAACAATACGTACTAGGCAGGAAACCATTTTCAACTACAAAATTCTAAAAGGAAATCGTATCTAATTAAATATTTTCACATATATTAAGGTGTGTGAAATATTTATTTATCGGAATAGTTATTTGATATTTACATTTAGAATATAAACGTATATTTACATTTTGATTCAAAAAAATACTTTTAAGAAAAAACTTTTTACTTTTCACCTACTTTTCAAAAAAAAAGGGACAATAATTAGGACGAAAAAAATTTAAAAACATTGTATTTAATTCATAGGATGCACAAAAAATAAAAATAATGTTGTATGGAAATTTAACGTCATCAATTCAAATAATTCAGCCTTTTTTAAGTTGAGGCCACAGGACCTGAAAAAGCCTATAAATTTTAATGTACAATTTGGAAAAATGAGAAGCTTGATTTGACATTTATCAGAGTGAAATGTGATTGAGATAAATAGTACTTCTGTCCATATCAATTTATTTTTTCTATTTTAATTTGAAACAAAAATATTTTAAAAAGTATTGAGTAACGAAGTAAATCGCACTAAAAAAAAGTCAATATCATCCAGGGATAATTGTATATAATAGCAAACTAATAATCTAAAATAAATGGAGTAGCTAGGGTTTTATTTTAATTGTGCTCTATAGCAAACGTTTGCAAAAAATTGTCAGGCGCCTCTCTCCCAAATATCTCGCTCGCCACTCTCCTCCAATCTCTCGCTCGCTTCCTCACTTTCTATACAAACGCAAGTGTATAAAAATTGTTTCTAATTGTAGAAAGCAGAGAAAATTGTATAAATATATATATTTTTGTTCCCCTCTCTCCCCTCTTCCAGATCTCGCTCACCACTCTCCCAAATCTCGCTCGCCACCCTCGCCTTTCTCACTTATACAAACAGAAGCGAAATGTATAAATTGCGTTTTTGTTTGTATAAAGCGTGAGAAAATTGTATATACGCAAGTACATATATTTTCGTCCTATACACTTATAATTATACAATAAAAATACTCCCCTGCCCAATTTCTTTTGTCTTTCTCTCTTTCTCGTTTTATACAATTTTCAAATTGTATCTAATTTCTCTCTTTCTTGTTTTATACAATTCGATTCAATTTTATATTCCCTGCCAAGTCTCTTTTGTCTTTCTCTCTTTCTCATTTTATACAAATTCAAATTGTATATAATCGTTCTATACACTTATAATCATACAATTCGTTTTATACACTTCGTTTTTATACAAGTCTCTGCCAAGTGTCTTTCTCTATCTCGTTTTATACACTTCGTTTTATACAATTCGCTTCAACTGTATATATACAGTTTCTATGTTTGCTATGGAGGGCAATTATGCAACCTTTGCTATAGCATACAAATATGAATTTTTTATTTGCTATATGTGAAAGTTGCCCTATCATCAAAGATGTAAACCACACTAAACAAACTCTGTGTGACAGACTCGACTCAAAAAACACCGAGGGAAATTGATCCCGAATAACTACCCTTCAAACTAAGTAAATTAATCCGAAAGATATTTTGTGGTATTAAACATGCTATAAATATAATAAGTAAAGAATTGTCATAAAAAAAGACAATTTTTGGAGAAACAATTAATAAAAAAGGAAAAAGGTATAACGAACATATTGAACAAGAGGGAACAATATATATTTTGTATTTTTTTTCCTCCAGGAGGGGTCGAAGAATTCTATTACCTTCGCCATCTGTTTATAAATAAAGGTTGCCTATTCAAACAAAAATCACTCATCACAACACAATGTCTTTTTCTTCTACTACTACTACTTTCGTTTACACTTATTGAGTATTCAATTTAAAAAGAGAATAGGAAATAGGAGGATAGCAAATTGATGAAAAATTAAAGAGGAGTGATTTGAGTTTTGAGTTGGTGCAGTTTTGATGATGAAATTTCACATTTTGCTATTGATTTCAAAATTTCAATATTTTAAATTTTGTAAAAGACAACAATTTAGGAACACAACATAACATAGCACACAACTTGTACCATTAGAATCTTAATCGTTGTTTAAGTTTTAGCTTAAATTCTTGACAGAAATCTATTTCAAATATCGAATGATTATGACGAGAAAAAGGATCAATAATTATGGCATGCATTTTGTGCATTATACGTACATTATATGTGCATTTCGTAAAAAATTTCTTTGATTATAGGTAAATTAGTAAAAAAATACTCCTTATTTATAACAAACTAGTTTCTTTGTTAAAAAATATGACTAATCCAAAAATAGCACTTTAATTTCTACAAATATCTCCCACCTACCACCATTTTCACATCACCAACAAGTGGATTCCATGCATCAAGCTTTTGCACTAATTATTCCTATTTTAGGCTAAAGTTTCATTTTTATTTTTCAAATTGTAAATTCATATTTTTACTCTTCTTATTTAATGAACCTTTATGAACTAAAATATCTTTTAACTTCTCATTGGTCCGAATATTCTATCTTTTCACAAGGCATGAGTTAAAGTTTTTTTAAGGGATCATTTGGTTTGAAGGATAACATCAAAATGATTATATTTTTTAAATCAATCTTTGTCATATCAGACATGACGGTTTACACCAGAATCAGCCCACCATCCATCTACATTCTCAACTATGTTAATGTATGTAATCACCATCACAAAAGGTTCTTCGGTAACGTTTGCCTGAGGGTTAGGATCACATTTTTTGAAATCTGCAAAATCGAGCAATATGTCCACTCTTGCCACAAACAAAGCATGGTCCCTTTTCTTAAACTTGTTGATTTTGTGCTTGGTCATTTTCACCATTATTTTTCTTGGGAGGTCAACAATTATTTTTGTTGAATTTTTTCTTCTTAGGATTTAAAGAAGTATTGTTGTGAGTTTTAGGAGTAGCATTATTCGAAGTAATGAAATTTACCTTCGTTGTGATGTTGTTCTCTTTTGTTTGTAAAAGTGTGTTATATTCTAAGTGTTTTGATGATCCTAAAAATTTAGAGACCTGGTCCATGGCAGAGTGTTCTCGCCCAGATTCAAATGATGTAAAACTATAAAACTGTCATGTCAGGTGGTAGGTGAAAAGTGCAGTGTCCTACACCAATTGGAAGAGCGAACGAGATTGTCTATTTCAGTGTCTCACAAACAAAAGGACCTAGTCCCTAGTTAAGTTCTCTCGTCCAAATCCATTATTGAGAATAATTGTAAAGTTGTCGTGTCAGAGGTTGGTGAGGCGTCAGCGTACTACACCAATCAAAATGGACACAGTTATTTGTCCAACGATCAATAACTCTTTATGATTGACTTAGTCAACATGACAAACAACAAATAAATTCATTCATCCAAAGAAGGGATTCAACCAGCAAGTCTTTTCAAGAACTCACAAAGAAGTTTGCAAGGGACCTGATCCCCATAAAACTGCGATATTAAAAGGTGACAAGACAGCCGTCAGAAAAGCTGCCACTTCTGATGTGGTAGGTGAGTAACTTTTCTGAACTGCAGGCCTTCAGCCAATGGGATTATCTCAACGAGTTTGTGGTGATTTATATCATCTCTTTCCCAAAAGTACAAACTTAAGATTTGGCAAACTAAACTTGGATTTTCTCTGAAAATTCATAAGCTTGAAAAGTGAAGGTCATCTTCAAGGAAGAACACTGCTCGTATCAACAAAAGACCAAATATAGTGCTAAAGAGTCTTGTTGTATTTAGAGCTTGGTGTCTTATGTGCTTACATTGTAAATCTGATCCTAATCTATAAAGGACTCAAGTCTTGTTTCGATTTCTAATGTCTAAGTCATCTGAAGTTAGGTGATTTAGTGGGCAACATTGTTGTTGCTTAGTCAAAATCTAAATCGTCAGAGGGTGGGGGTTTCGTAGGCGGTGTGGTATCCATTAGAAAAATCTATTTGGGGAGTCTTTTGACAGGTGCTTGGAGAATTTGGACAGGGTGTTGGTTAGTGAAGAAATCAATTTTGTCCTAAACTGAGAAAAATGTCATTTTATGGTAAATGAGGGGATTGTATTGGGGCATAAAGTGTCAAAAAGAGGGCTGGAAGTTGATCGTGCTAAGGTGAAAGTAATTGAAAAACTCCCCTTCCCATTTCTGTAAAAGGGGTGCGAAGTTTTCTCGGTCATGCGGGCTTTTACAGAAGATGCATCAAAGATTTTTCCAAGATTGCTAGGCCTATGTGCAGTCTGCTGGAGAAGGAGATGAAATTTATCTTTGATGAAAGATGCATGCTAACTTTAAAAATTTTGAAAAACAAGCTCACAGAAGCTCCAATCTTAACGTCCTCGAATTGGGAACTCACTTTTGAGCTGATGTGTGATGCAAGTGATTTGGCGGTAGGAGTAGTGCTGGGACAATGGAAATAGAAGGTGTTCAACTCCATATACTATGCAAGTAAAATGTTGGATGCAGCCCTGAAAAAGACCCTATTGATCTCGAAATGTCGAATTCTCGAAAGTAGTGAAGCAGTACACTAAGGACCAGCCTATGGGTCATTAGTTGTAGCCAGGGAATTCTGCTGTGAGCGTGAGCATAAATTTTCCCCGCGCCCTTTTTGTGTGAAGAAGTCAATGTGAAGTGAATGTGGGTGTTCAATTGTATGGAGGGCATATGTTTGATGAAATCTGAGAGTGATATACTGTGGATCTATGGCTGCACACAAATTTTTGTTGTTTAAAGGAGTCTATTCTTGAGGGTGGATTGTTTTGCTATAGAGATGCCTAAAAACACAAAGTAATGTTATGCTGTCATCTAGCTGCTGAAGTTGTTGTGACCTAAGCTGAAAGGCTCGTAGGTATAGTAGTAGAGTTGTAGTGTTTCCATAAGTGCGAAACTGTTCAGGACGAACAAAGCTATAAGTGTTGGGTGGTGATCTTAGGCGTATTCGTATGCCTAACAACCATTTTTATCCCATGAATATACCTGAGTTACGACATTTTCGATAGTTAAATCTAGTATTTCGAGTCTTTTAGAGTCGTTTGATTCAGCACCCTCTAACCAATGTGATTAGTTGTTCAGGTCAAAGATTATTGGGAAAAAACCTGAATTTGGGCACCGAATCGAAGAGCGGAAAGTAGAGGAAGGAGTAGCGGAAAAGAAGAGCCTATAAAGCTTCTGCACTGGCAAGGAGCAGCTCCGCGTCGCGGAGGCACTCCCCCCCCCCCGAAGGAGTCCGCGATAAGGACGCGTCTTGGAGGGCGAATATGCTGATGAAAAAAAGGGATTCCCCTTAACAGGGGAATCCGCGATGGAGCCGCGTCGCGGAGGGTGTTCCTTCTATGTGCAGAATTTAGCGAGGGAACACCTCCGCGTCGCGGATCTGGGCAGAAAAGTTATCCCACGTATTAATTATTGAACTTTAAATAGTTTAAGTGTCTTTTATTACACACACACTTTCCAAAAAAGGGGATTTGAAGCTAAAGACGAATTTGGAGCTAAAATCTAGGGATTTTCTTCTTCTTCATCATCTTGGTAAAGACTTGTATGAATATACTTCATTTTATCTTGGCATTTTGTAGCATGAGTAGCTAAAATCCTTTGTCCTAGGGTTGTGGCTATGAATGATGGTTTAATGTGAAGTTATTCCTAGTGCAAAAGGGGTTAATGTTTATTTTGTGCTTGCATTCTTGCTTTACTATTTTATTGCTTGATCACCATTAGACTATACCTAGTGTCCATTCTTGAAATTGGAAGACGAATAGAATGATAGACTAAAGAAGGCGAGGAGTGTGTTCAATCTAGAGTAAATGTTAGGTTGATTTGTGTGTAGGAATAATACATATCCTTGCACCACATTTGGTTGAAAATGCAAGATGAATGCTTAAAAAGCTATTATCGATTCCGACCTAACCCCGCTCAATGATGTAGTTAGGTGTTCAATAGTGGTAGGCGATTAAAAGTCGGAAGATTATGATCGTAAATTGAACCTTGCCAACCCGCAACAACTTAACCCAATGCACTTTGAAATAGAAGCACATTGAACATGAATTCAAATAAGCTACAACCCTGGGATGTCTCTCTTACTTGCGGAGTCTCTTTGCTAAAAGCATCGTTTTCTTTAAATTAGCTAATTTTTGTTATGGTTGAAGTAATAGTTAATTAAATCTCTCAATTTCATTAATGTTTGGGTGATTTAGATAGTTGTTGTAAATTGTTTTTTTTTGTTGTTGATTTGAAGTCCCTTAGGTACGAACTTTAGACTTGAAGGAGTCTATTACTACTTGTATTACTACTTGATTGACCACGTGCACTTGCGTGCGCTTCTGCCCCGCAAAAACCCGCCCTACCCCGCCCCATCCCACATATTTTGTAAAAAAACATTTCAAATAATAGGCTTAGTAAGTTTTCAGCTTAAGAAATTAAAATTTTGTTAGTTGTTAATCGCTAAAATTAACATGTTATAACATTATTTTAACATTACAATGTTTTATAACTCTTTTAATAAGTCAGCAAATTTTTTTGGTGGATTTGGATTGGTTACATTTGATGTAATAACAAAATATTAAATGCAAGTAGTGAGATAATTTTTTCTTCTTTCTAGTTTCTTAGCCATTCAAAACAGTTTACGTCAAGAAATTATTTTAATAGATAATGTTATATCACTTTTATAACATGTAAAAAGTTAAAATTAAGTTTGAATCCACATGAAATCACATATACCCGCAATCCGCTCCGCCTCATATTAATTTAAAAAGAACCCACTTCAACCCGCCCCGCACAATCTTAAACCCGCCCCATCCCGCATAGCCTTAAACCCACCCCGCACCGCTTCCGCCCTGCCCCGTTGCCATCCCTACTACACATATCAAAATATTAGAAAAAATAATAAAAGAAGTTTAGGGATCCATTACTGGGGTGGAGCCAAATCCCACCACACCCTATGTTAGGTTAGGAAAACTTTGTATGGTGTAGGGAATAAAAGGACATAAAATAATCTATGGAATAGTAAAGGAGAAAATTCCACCATACAAATAGACGTACGTTTTGGTTTCAATTAAAGACTTGGACTGTTACTAGACATTGACCTGGTCTTGACTCTTCAATTATAATTGGATCGTCAAATTAAAAGTTGTACATAGTACGAACATTATGAATTTATGATATCTAATTATTTATTTATTTTCCAAAGTCTCTGTAAATATCCATGTAAGCAAAATTTAATTTACGTGATTATGTCGAGGATTAATCATATATAATTCTTTTCTCTCAGAAATATATACGAAGTTCCGATTTATTTTTTACTACAGTGTTACTAATTTTGTACCATTTTGTATTTGATGATGAAAACAAACAATAAGGATGCGCTTGTTACGAAGGAAAATTAAAGTTTTTTACTCATTTTTTTTTTGTGTTTCATACATAAATAAATATTATTATTATTGTAAAAATATCATAGAAGGATGATTTTTCACAAATGGTCTTTTGTAGGTAGAATAATATCTAATTTTTAGTGGCAATAAATATATAATTCAACGAAGAGTGTTAAAATCTTTATCGATATTAATTAATTGTTATTGAATTAATTTTGATAATACACTTTAGGATATTTACAAAGAGTGTTAATTCTTTTTTAAAGTAAACATATTTAGTAACAATTAAACTATTATCATTAATTAATTATTGCTAAAATTCATTTACAGTAATAATATAGTGACACCAACTTCATGATATCAATATTGAATTTGTGTGAATTTGACCTCACACAAAACTTTAAACAATAGCAGGGAAACTTTTACATATAGCCACTTAAAAATAATTAATTACTCTTTATAGCTATAGTTTGATAATTACAATTTGTAGCTACATGGGAGAGAGAGGAGAGAGGCGAGCGAGACTGGGAGAGAGAGGAGAGAGGCGAGAGAGAGGGGGAAAAGAGTGGAGAAAGGTGCATTGTATATGTATATTGGTTAGATAATTGTATATTATACATATATATTTGTATATATGGCAAGAGAGATTGGGAGAGGGAGGAGAGAGGCGAGCGAGACTGAGAGAGAGAGGAGAGGCGAGCGAGATCGAGAGAGGCGAGAGAGAGAGGGCAGAGAGTGGGAGAGAGGTGAATTGTAAATGTATATAATTGTATATTGTACATATACATTTGTATAAATGGCAAGCGAGATTGGGAGAGGAAGGAGAGAGGCGAGCGAGATTGAGAGAGGGAGGAGAGAGGCGAGTGAGAGAGGGTAGAAAGTGGGAGAGAAGTGAATTGTATATGTATATAGGTTAAAAAATTATATATTATACATATGTATTTGTATATCTTGGTGAATATTACATATACAAACATGACTAATTATACAAACTCGAAGTCAGCCCACGTAATTAATGTATAATGTTAGTCGCGAGTGGTAATTATAGCAAACTATAGCTATGATGAGTAATTAAATAGTATAAGTTTGCTTAGCCGCGTAATTTTTCCTAAAATTTATGTCATTAAAAATTGTTTTTGATGTCGTGCGGAGTGCGTACATCTTATCAATCAATATAACTAAATTGGATATCACATTGTAGAAAAGTAATAATTTTTAAAAAAATATGTATCATCTACTAAATACTCCATCAAATTTTCAAAATATATGGGGTGAACTTTTTCGATGTAATAAAATTTTCCACCTCGAAATTAGTTGAATATTCTGATTCCAGTGACCTTTGGAACAGTAAAGACAAACCCCAATGATTTGGGATTTGGACTACTAGTGGACTGACCTGGTCTTACATTTTAATTGGTAAAAGTCATCCACTCTACTCTATCACTTGATGGATACAATTTATGTAATATGAATATTTTAATATTTATTTTCCATTTATCAATATGCTTCTGCCTTGTAATTAAAAAAAGTGTCAAAATATTATCACTAAATCAAAAATAATTTTTAACAGTAATTAATAACGATAATAACTTAGAAAAAAAGTATGAAAATATATTAAAACTTTGATCGAAATTATTGTTACGATAACAAACTTTTAAATGAACCTTTTACCTCTCTGCACTATTTCATAGTGTATTTTAAAGGTATATATATGTTCACGTGGACATAAAAAATATTGCATCATTATAAATAGTAATGTGTCTACATGAGCACATATATACCTTTAAAATATACTATTAAATAGTGCAGGGGTTAAAAGGTCATCCATAAAGTTTGGTATCGTAACAACAATTTTGGTCAAAGTTGAAGTATTTTTCAAAAAAAATTCCCGTGTAACTTAGTACTAAAAACATCTTTTTAGTGTCATGTAACACTTTTTGTAAATGTCTCTAAAGGGTTTTACGACACTAGATTCAATGACAATAAACTAATGTTGATAAATACTTTATCACTCTCTGGTAATGTGTATATATTCTTTTTTGGTAAGTGTTAATGTATATATTTATTGCTGATAAAAATTATTTTATTGTAATGTATATAAAGAGTTAATTTTTTTTTTGATGTAATGAACACTTAAGAATAAACGTAAATGTTTTTTCAAAATCAGAATTGAAAATATCTGATAAAAAATATTTTAGTGTACTCATTTGAAATGATCCATAATTAAAATATTATAAAATTTACTGATAATTATTTTTAAAAAATTAAGTATATATTAAGACAAGTTATTTTGAATGATTAACCTCACATTTGATAAATATAGCGTCCAAATTTTTTGTAGTTTTCAATTGAATGAAGTTCTTCTCCTCTCCTCACCTTGAAAACAATTGAAAGATTGGTCAATAACGGGTGATGAAAAATTGAAAAACATTAAAAGAGAGAAAAAAAGAAAAAGGAAAATCTCATTCATCTTAATTTATGTGATATTTTTTTGAATTTTGAGAATAAAGTAAAGTTTTGTTTGATCACGATTCTTTTCATTTGCTTTATAATTTATGTGATATTTTTTTGAATTTTGAGAATAAAGTAAAGTTTTGTTTGATCACGATTCTTTTTCATTTGTTTTATAAATATTTTGAATAATCAATTACAATAACTTATAATATTAAAAAGTTCACGTCTCACGTTCTAACTTCTTAGAAAAATTAACTTTCAAAATCCGAACAGGACCGCCTAAATTATAATCAAGGGAATAATGGCAAAGACTTTGAAGTCGTCTCCTATAGCATTGGCCTCTTCTCCTTTGTTTCAACTCAAAGTAATATAAATAGTAGGTATGATCAATGTTATTATAATAAATTAAAGGTGTGAAGAAGCAAAACACATTAAAAAAACATAATTGATTTTTGAGATTCATTTTATGGCTTTGATCAATAAACTTATTTTCTTTTTGGTGTATTTTGGTTATAACCAAATACTGCCTATTCTTGGAGAAAATCACTCAGCACCACCAAATTATAAGGTGGTTAATATCAGCTCGTTGCTACCAAAACCATACTGCCAAGAATCTACCTCAGGTAAAATATTCTCTATTTACACTTTTAATTTTTACAACTCTTATCTACAGAGACGAATTTAAAATTTCTAGATTATAGAGTATATCACTACAAAAAAAAAGGGAAGATATATTTATTCGATTCGAAGTCCTTTAAGCATATAACTCAATTTTTAATCTAGTGCACTATTTAGTATTTCTTTTTAGTTCTTTTAGGAAAAAAAAATTCTTTCTTTTCTAGTTTTACAGCTTCTTAGTTCTAACTTTCACGTAGTATATTTAAGACTATAATTTTTATTTTTTTAAATATATTCTATGTAGTTTTAATTTAATACTATAATATTCTAAAGTCTTATTTAATTTTCTAAATTCTGTGTCTAAGTAAAAAATATTATTGAATTATGCGAAATAGAACAAAAATACTTACAGTTAATAGTTTAATTTTTAAATACGATAATTTGGTACTAAAGTTCCCTTATAACTTTTCTAGATAAATATATATATTCTTATTCTTTTTAACCGCTTTGTTTTCTTAATAATGACTTTTTATTATTAGCAAATGGTTATTCTATTTCAATTTGAAAAATATTAAGAAATACGAATATTTCCTATTTTTAGAAATCTTTTTGCGCCATCAAAATGGAATTAATGATTGAGTTAATATTATTCTTTTATATATGATATATATATTGATTAAAAGGTACATGTACTTATTCTATTTTTAACTAATAAAATGAGATTATCCAATTGTATATTCTCTTTTTACCCCTGCATGAGATCACCTATTTACTATTTCACTTTTTTTTCATCTATTGAATTTGCTTACAGGTTCAGCAATAATTATTCATTCTTTTTCAGGCAACATGGTATTCTAGTAGGGTGATGACGTGCGGTTTCGATTCCCTAGGACGTGCAGTGAAATTGCCCTCCGGATTTGGTGGTCAGCCAATGTGATTCGCTTTGGTGGTTGAAGCCAGAGTTCCAGAAATTTGCTTGCTGACATAAGTTCAGCACTTGACAACGATCATCTTCAAAGTATCACCTTCCAGTCAGCTTTTTGATTGGGTATTTTCTCAGCTACTACATAGGGTGGTTGATAAAGACGCACGATGAAGTATTTGTGATTGTATCAAGGTTGGTGCTCTCATTTATGTATCTGTGGTTACGGCCATTGTTAGTGTAATTTGTTTTTCAGCGGACGCGTTGAACGAGCGTGTTTGAGTAGGCGAATGATCATTTAATTTCAGGATCCTAGAGAAAATTTTGCATTCATATTATGCCGTCAGAAGTAGGTTCAAGCACTATGCTAGAACAAAGCTGAGCGTCCCATTATACGAATATCAAATGTCTTGCAGAAATTAGACAGGCATCAAGAGGGGGGAAATACAGGCATACGCCCTCCATAAGAGAATGGTCTTCCAAAACGAGTTGCTGACAATCTACAAAAGGTCGCTTCCATTTTTACCAACACTTATAGTATCCAAAACTATTCAACATGGCAGAGTTTCCCGCGCTAAGGTTTCTTGTGAAATGCCGCGAGTTTCAGTCTCCCACCCTTTGAGTTGGTTTATAGTTTATAGCTTAAATTATAAGCATAGTGGATGTAGCGACTCTTCAACATTTTTGCCGTCTTGTGTATATTAAGTTTTTGTTGATGAAAACATTAGCTTAACATGAGGGCGTGTTTATACACTTCCCACAACATCCGATTCCGGGAACCTTCTGATTTCTACGGTGGAATCTGGTCTTGGTTCTTATACAAAAAAATAAAGTGAAGCGATGTCAAATACTTGTGCTGGTGTACTTCCAGTTATTTACTTCAGCTCATTGTGTTGTACCTATAAATATTTTAAAGTTCAAATATGTTTCGTTGTACTTTTTAACAAATGGAGAATTGCCTAAGCAGTGTAGCCAGTTCAAATAAAAGAAAAGGAGCGGACCCCCGTAACTACACTTAGGCATCATCTACTCTCTGAAGCCAGTGCATTACATCAGTCGAGTGAATTCCCAACTTCAGGTAAATGTTTTGCCAAGTAAAATTTTTCTATTGGCCCAATTTCGAAATCTTCCTCATAAGCTATTAGTTGTACATGTATCAGTTGAACGGCACCGACCAAATATAAAAAGAATTTATATAGAGGCGCACCAATATGTGTATAAATCTAGATTGGCCAAAAAAAATTATTTCGATTGCATCAACAATGGAAGGAAGCACATGGTAGGGGACGATCTTTGCGTATTGACAATAAACAAAAAAGGTTTGAGGCGTAAAGCAACGACTGTTATTCCAGTTGTACTGTGTTCGTATATAGATTTCAAAAAAAGAATTGACACATGCTGTTTGGAATTCTCAATAGATTCTTTTTTTTCATGTATATTTGTTGGCCGAGTCGCAAATTCTCAGTAGCTTCGCCTGGCCCCGGTGGCCGTATACACCATAAATTTTATTTGCTGTGCCTGAGCTCTAAGGTTTCAAGAAATCTCTGATATTTAGATATATATTGTCCTTAAATATTATATGTTATTTTCACACACTATACGATGACTCCTTTTTTTCTTCAAGTTAAAATGGAAATAAAAGTATTAGTTAAAGGAATTTAAAAGACCCATGGTTACTCGACCAGCGCAGAAATCAAACTGTACAATAGATTGCTGAACACACACAAAAAAAGTAAGCAGTAAAAAAAGAAAGGAAGAGGCTACGTTTAAAAGAGAACATAATGATTAAACAAAGTTTTTGAAGTTGTCACACGGGTTACTTTAAGTATAATGTTACATGAAATATCTTCAAGACTTCAAAGGCTCTTTTGTAAGTTTCACCAATAAAGACCTATACACAAGCAATTTGAAATATTCATGCGCCCACGTTGTTAGATTTTGCTCGGTCGAAAATTTTAGGTAGCTCAAGCGTGATTGCTACTATTTTGACATTTTCTAATTTAAATAAGAGAGTTTTATTTTATCCTCCGTGTAGATCCTCCTCTCGGCATTTTCTTTTTCTTTACCCTTATTTTTTGAGAAACGGAAGTTGGCAGTTTCTATTCTACCAAAATACCCTAAAGGAGGGAACCACCAACAACATGTATTATTTGTATTATTGCAAGCCTAAGCTAAACCTGAACCTTTTTATTGTTAAAAAAAATTTGAAATTAAGCTAACCTACCCTTACATTAAAGTTATTAATAATATAAATAGGCCATAAAATTTATTTCAAGAATATATTCCCTATTGTAGACGGTGATGTATTATTTTGGAGTATTTTTTAGAAAGGAAAAAATGTATGATAATAGCAAATTATTAAATTATAAATTAGAACTGTGTATAAATATAGTTTGCATTTTAAATATACCCTATAGCAAACATTATTGTTATTTTCGCTCTCTCTCCTAGGTGCAATCTCGCTCCGCCGCTCTTCGTTCTCTCCATCGCCTCTCTCATTTTTTATACAAATGCCAAATGTTATTAAAATGTGTTTATATTTGATAAAGCGAGGAGAGAAAATGTATATATACATAATATTTCTTCCTCTTCTCTCCCCTCTCTCGCTCGCCGCGCTTTCCACAGATTCTCCTATGGCTTCACTCGCCTCTCTACACTGTAACAAAAACGCAAATGTAATAAAATGTGTTTGTGCTTGCTATAAAGCGAGAGAAAATTGTATATCTGCATATATTTTGTTTTTCCTCTCTCCCCTTCCTCTCCCAGATTCTCGCTTCGCTACACTAATCTCTCTCACTTTATACAAATATAAATGTATACAATGTGTTTGTATTTGTATAAAGCGAGAGAAATTGTATATACAAATACAAAATGCAATACAATATTTTCCTATACACTTATTGATTATACAAATACGTCCGTTGCAATCTATCTTTTGTCTTTCTTTTCTTTCTCGCTTTTATACAGAACACATATTATACAATGATCTTTTGTATACGTGATACCAAAAGCAAATTTATACAATTTGCTTTTTTTTTTGCCTGTAGTTGCGTATATGAGCGAAATTCGTATACAACTGCTTTGCTCTTGTTATATGCTATATTGGCAAAATAATATACTTACTATTATATAATTTATCATATCAGAGCGCCAAGTAATATAAACTATAGTTATAATGTTTAATTAGGTCTTTACGCCGCCTATACCTCCACCCCCAAACAAGCTCCGTTACTAAACATCATAGTATAAGCATACCAACATATAATTCTGTTATGGCGCGTTTACCACTAGCGTGAAAGTCGTACTCGCCCTTAAAAAAATATAGAATTATAAGGGGAATATTATCTATCTCTACTAAAATTCTTCAACACCTATAATTAAATCCATGAGAACAGGTAGGAGGCTTATGATTACAATCGCATAATAACATTAGTCCCGACTTGTGTTGCGATTACTGATAAAGACAAATCTGAACATAGACTCATTGAATCAATTTTTCATTAGTTCCATTATATACAGATTCAGGCCCGTAAGCGCTCGATGTATGAAAAGTTTTATAAATTATTATTTTATTTTAATCATATCTGTACTGTTGGCCATCATAATAACGTCAATAAGCTCATGAACAACGTATCATTTTTCACATTTTTTTTTTACTTCCTTCCAACCTCCCCAAAAACTACAAAGTAAACAAATTACTTTTTTTTTTTAAAAAAAAAAGCACTGGCAAGGAAAACACCAACAATGAAGGACAAAGAGAACGATAATGGATGTTTATTTTGTGTTCCCCTTAGGTGCCAGTTACGGGAAGGTGCTGGAGACTAGGATTAAAAATGTAAAAGGAAAAGTTCAATAAAATAGGAAGATTTTCCAGAAAAAAAAGTCACATTGATATTAACATTACATATATCGCGTTTGGCCATAGATATTGTCAAATAATATTTTGGCAAATTATTATTTGGAATGGAATATTTGGGTGGAATTTCACCATGTGTTTGGCCAAAAAGAATTCATAGAGAAAACATTTATTCATTTTTTTAAGAAATATTGATTTACTAACCAATAAGTTTTTTAAAACTATTCA
>CM040625.1:76297102-76379888 GCA_022817965.1 Solanum lycopersicoides | reverse complement strand
CGGATCGCAGAAATTGAAAATCGTTACCAAGACATTGGACATGCTTTCCAATCTAAAACCCTATCAAAACTAACCATAAATTATATTACATAGCAAAATAGAATCTCACGTAACAAGATTCATGACTTCCGCAACAAATCAACAAGCATCATTACAGTAAACATTCGTATAGTGAAAAGGTCTTGGTACAAATCATGATAATGAAAATACAACTAATATAAATTCGAAAAAAAAGAGAAGAAAACAGAAAGAAAGAAATATTGCAATCACTGAAGAACCTATGCCTTATAATCTGAAAGAGTTCAAACTATTCTTTAATATAATCTTCCCATATTTTATGAACAATCTCTTCTCGATGAGCTTGCATTTTCCATATACAATTTTTTCGCAATTATAGAATTCTTTTTAGCTCTGACGTTTAGTTCTTCGTCAATGTGCTTGCTTATTGACTTATAATGCCAATTTCTATCCTTTATGTTGCAAATATTTATAGAAAATTATCATTATTATGAAATAATAATATTTCGTTTTACTTACTTCAATATTTCCTAATAAAACTTACTAACGACTTATTTTAATTTCTTAACAGAAATAATTTTAAATTTTTTACTTATTTTAATATGTTTACCCACCGTTTATTATTTTACTTAACTTAACACTTTCCAATAAAACTTACTAATACTTACAAAAGTATAAAATTGTTATTACTATTATTATTATTATTAAATGACAATATTTCATTTTACTTACTTTAATATTTTCTAATAAACTTACTAATGAATTATTTTAATTTCATAATATAATTAATTATTAAATTTTAACTTATTTTATTATGTTTATCTACCCCCTCTACAATTACTTATTTTACTTACTTCAATACTTTATAATAACATTAATTAAGTAAATAAACTCCTAATAATATTGATAAATAAACTCCTCAAATTACTTTAATGCTTAATTAAATTAAGTTAGTTTCATTGTCAATATATATATAAATTTAAAGGAAAAAATTTAAGTCATGTTAAATATCTTAAATATTTCACAAATATTATTGGTCTCGTGCATAGCACGAGCTATATTTTACTAGTATATAGAAAGTAGTGTATTAATTGAGTTAGTTGATAGATTGGGAGCTAATTGAATTGGTTGGTGTCAATAAATAGATTGTTTTTATAAAATATAAAAGTTAGGTGTAAAAATTGAATTTTAAAACTTCCCAAATAATGAAATTTGGCCCAAATACTAGTTTTTTCTAGTATTTGGGAATTTGGAAAATTTGCCAAAAAATTTTGCCAAATAATGAGAAAGTGTATGGACAAATAAAATTTGCCAAATTTTTCTCCAAGTTTTACTTGCAAAATCTATGGCCAAACGGGCCCTTAGCCATTGGTCTTTTGATAATAATAAAAAAAAAAAGTAAAGGAAGGATGAATATTACAATTTTGACATAGATAAGGAATGTTTTTTATTTCACTAATATTAGCACAAAAATGTAACATAAGTTTGACTCACAGTATAAAAATATTTTCAACCAAAAATTTGAATATAAAGCATCAATGGTTATGTCTTTAATATAAAGGATAGAATATATATTTTTAAGGGAAACAAGCATTAGGCAGAAAATATTTAAATATATAATGTGATAAACTCACCAACTTTTGAAAACAGAATGGGTGATAAAGTAAGGGTAGGTGATGGTGGGTTAGGGTGAAAGACGAATTTAGGCCCGTTTTGGCATAGATTTCTCAAATAATATTTGTGGAAAAAATTGCAAATAGTATTATTCATATAATTTATTATTGTTTGCCAAATATCTCAAATTTTCAAATACTAATTTTTTTTAGTTTTTGGGTCAAATCTCATTATTTAAAATTTTTTGAAAATTTTAATTTTACCTTAATTTTTTATTTTTTATAAAAACACCCTCGATTATAGTTGTTTGCGTTATATTACATAATTTTTTACGTGCTACACTAAAGTAGTGATGAAATATTCAATAAATATTAAATAATGATATGGTTATTAATGAAAATAATGAATAATCGGCTCAGGATAACAAAGTCATGAATTTTATCTACTTTACGATGTAAGAAATGATTTTTGTTGCGCTCACTCCAAACTATCATATTGCTCTATCAATATGTAGAGCAGAATGAGTTAAAATTGTGATTTATGTACTTAAATTTTTAAATTAAATTTAAATTGTTTGAATTCCGAAAACAAAAAATTTCATCTAAATTGAGATAGTGAGTATTTGATATCTTATGAGGAGTCATTGTGCATTAGCCTCGTGTCCCATTAATTACATTTACGCTGTAGTCAAGAATGACTACTCAAACTAGTATTACGTCACCAACGATTCTCTTTACTTCCCGTCCGTTCGCCACTTCTTTCTTCGCCCCTATTATTCCATCAAATTACAACTTTGTCCTAATTAATTTTATTGCTATTTTAATTTTTATATTAGTTATTTACTTTTCTTTCTTTATAAACATTTATAAGAAATTAAAAATTAAAAATATTCTTATTAATTTATCGTTTAATTTTTTTATCATACAATTTTATTTACACTTAAAAATAAAAATTAATTATAAATATCTAATAATAGATTAAACAATTTTATCATAACATTAACTTAAAATAATTATTTTTATATATAAATAATTAATATACGACGGAGGAAATATGTAAAGGCTCAAAATGTTAACGTCAAAAAGACAAATGTGTGCATTAAGGGACTGTTTGGTTACTCGTTAAAGTTATGCAGATATTAGCTATACATGGCTTAGTTATGCAGGTATTACTTATGTTGGATTTGGTTATGCACGCATTAGCTATGCAGGGTTTAGTTATGCAGGTATTAGTTATGCAAAATTTAGTTATGCAGGATTTAGTTATGCAGAGTTTAGTTATGCAAGTTTAGTTATCTTGAGTTTAATTATGCGGGTATTAGTTATGTGGATATTAGTTATGTAGAAATTATTTAGTTACGTAGAGATTACAATACATGAGTTATTAACTATTGAATATTAAACTTGTTGTAAATTATTAATATATATTATTTACAAAATAATAATACATGCTAATAAAATGTGAAATATATTGAATAATATCTATTGTGAATATTGATTAGCCGTTAAAAATATACAATTAATTTCTAATATTAAAAAAATATTTATATTTACATAAATCAATCAAAACGATAAGTATATAAAAATAAATGAAAACAATCTATATATATAAGAAATAAAAATTACACGTATTGACAGGAAATAATAAAGTTTTTAATTAAAAAAATAAAATAAATTAAAAGAAATAAAAATGGTCTAAATATAAAATAAAAAATAAAAATAACAAACATATATATAGAAAAACAATAAAGTTTCCAATTAAAAATAATAAAATAAATTAATAGATAAATATATAATTAATTACTTTAATACATGTATAACTTATACACATATAACTTATTCTACATTCTACCTTGCATAACTTTATACATAGATTCCCTCATAATTAATATTAGTATTAATTATGTAGGATTATAAAATTTTAATCAAACATAATATAAATTATATTAACTTTTTAATCTAATAATTTTTTTTATCAAACATAGTAAAACTAATACTATATTTTATAAATAAATAACCTTCTCTCTTATACCATAACCATAATAACATGTCTTTTCGTGCTGATCTAAGGCTATTTTGTATTAGAATATTTTTAAATATTTTTATTAGACTATACCTTAATTTCAATATTGGAGCTCTAAAAGAAAATTATTGTAAAGAACTAAATTTATTCAATCATCAAGGATTTTGCGTGATGGTGACTGGAAAGGGACAAAAATGCCCAAAAATAAAAATATTAAGATTCTTGGGGCCCCACTGCGGAAGTGAGTCACGATGGAAAAAAATGAATAAAAAAAAGTTAAATACTTATTTTACTTTTCACATATTTTTCAAGTTGATGATTTAATAGATTTTACTTAAAAATTAAGATATGTAAAATTTTAAGAGAGATGTTGTATTAAATAAAAATCAATATTTAGTACATGAGCGATCATAATTGAAGATTTTGTTAGATGCTAAAAATTTTGTTGATATGATTCAAGTGGTAATAATATGGGAGAAAAAAATGCTGTGTAAAGAACTCACATTTAATATAATAATAAAGTTTAATTATAATTCTCAAAAGTAGATGTAACAACTAAAATGGTAAAAACCCCAAAACAAACATATAGAAATATTTATTATTTTTAATTGAAAACTTTATTGTTTTTCTACGTATAACTTTTCTTGTTAACTTTTTTTTCTTTTGAACTAGTTTGCTACTTAGGCTTGAATTCCAAATTATTATTTTTTTATCCAATAATTAATTCCGTGACGTCAAAATTTATGTTGGATTAGAGTTGAATCATAACATATTGTGTGAAGATATTTAAAAGTTTTCAAACATATTCAATCACATAATTGAATCCTATAAATATATAACACGTAGCTAATAATTTATCTAGGTATTCTATCACTTTGTTGAAAAAAAAATATTAAAAAGTTTTGCCATACTAAATCATGTAAGATGCTAAAAATATATTTAAATTATGTAATTCGGTGATGCAATAATAAAAGATCTTATGCTTAGAGAAAAATATATTTCCTCCGTTTTAAAAAGTATGATCTAGTTTAATTTGGAACGAAGTTTAAAAAAAGAAAAAAGTTTTTTGATCTTATGTTCTAAATTAAAGTTATGTTAAATATAATTGAAAGAGTTGGTTTTGGTTCTTGTGGAATCAAACTAAATGGAAGATGAATTAATATGAATATTTGGTAGGAAGATAATTAGTACAAAATTCAAGTCAAAGATTGTATCTTGTTAGGTGAAAGTTAGGCAAACCATAAAATGGTTTGCTATCTTAACCTTGACAATTTTGACACATAGTGATGTCATGGATGACATCAATAGGATGAATTTATTCCTATAAATAGGTAGCTCTTAATTCATTTTCAAATCATCCTCTCACTTGCCTTCTCACCTTCTAAGGCATTTGTGTTTCTCTCTTGTAGTATTTCACTTGTATTCTTTGTAGAGTGAAATAAATATCAGTGCAGTTGTTCTTTGGTGGACATAGGATCATTTTGATCCGAACCACGTTAAATATTGTTGTTCTTCCTTGTTCTTTAGTTTCACGTTTCCGCTAACAATTGGTATCAGAGCCAAGGTTCTGTCTGAGTATGCTCTGTGGTTGCAGCACAGTCTGAACTTCCACATCAGAAAAGGATTACTTTGGTTTTCTGTAGTTCCAAATACATTATAGTAGAAAAGGAAGAACAAGTAAAAAATGAGTTCCATGAAGTTTGAAATTGATAGATTTAGTGGGCGCAACAACTTCAATATCTGGAAAATCCAGATGATAGCGTTACTGCGGAGGGAAGGTTCAATCCATGCTATTGACGGAAAGTACCCCGATAAGATATCGGATTCCGACAAGGAAAAGATTGAAGGAGATGCATTGAGTGCAATCCAACTGTCCCTTGCACCTAACGTACTTTGTGAAGTGAGTACAAGTACCGAAGAGACGGCCAAAGATTATGGGAAAAGCTGGAAGGGCTTTACCAGGACCAGTCAGTGACAACAAGGATGTTGTTACAACGGCGTCTTCATACATTTAAGATGGATTCAGGTACTTTGTTGCAAGACCATCTAGATGCGTTCAATAAACTTGTGATGGACTTACAAACTGCTGGAATTAAAAAGGACGAGGAGACACTTGCATGTTCTTTACTATTTTCATTGACTTCAAAATATCGTGATATTGAGAATTCAATGATGTATAGCAAACAACCTATTAAACTTGAGCAAGTGCGGCAAGCACTAAACTCTTGTGATGTGCGGATGCATTTTGAAGGAGACAAAAGTGACGAAGCTAGTGGACTCTTTGTAAGAGGTCGTACTAGCCAACAGGGAAGGAGCAAATCGAAGTACAGATCAAAGTCTCGTGTGAACAAAAAGAATGCGGAATGTTGGGGCTGTCACAAGAAGGGGCACTTTGAACGAGATTGCCCTATGTCGAAGTCCAAAGAAAAGGCGAGCGCATCCATTGTTGAGCAAGTACATGATAATGATGATGATTATGTACTAACAACATCATGCAATAGTGGAGTCTATGACAACAAATGGGTCTTAGACTCTGGTTGTACTCTGCATATGACATTCCGAAAAGATTGGTTCAGCAGCTATGAAACAAGCAGAGGAACTGTATTAATGGGCAATAATGCAACTTGTAAAATAGTTGGCATTGGTTCAGTTCATGTTCGCTGCCATGATGGAATCGTGAGGACTATTACAGAAGTCCGTCATGTTCCTGATCTAAAGAAGAATTTGATCTCCCTGGGTACTTTAGATAAACAAGGCTATAAGTACATGAGTGAAGGAGGAACTATGAAAGTGACTAAAGGGTCTTTAGTCATGTTGAAGGCCAAGCTGGAGGATGGCCTCTACACACTTGCGGGAAGCACCATTATTGGCTCTGTAAATGCATCTACAGTGCAGTTATCTAATGATGACAAGGCAAAATTATGGCACATGAGACTAGGCCATATGAGCGCACGAGGATTGGAGATGTTGAGCAACCGCAACCTTTTGAATGGTGAGAAGATCAGCACACTTGAATTTTGTGAGCACTGCGTCTTAGGGAAGCAGAAAAAGGTCAGCTTCAGCACTGGCAAGCACAAGACGGGAGGGTGCTAGACTACATCCATTCAGATTTATGGGGTCCCTCTAAGCTTCCATCGAAGGGAGGAAAGAGGTATCTTCTCACATTCATTGATGATTTTTCACGAAAGGTTTGGGTGCGTTTCCTGAAGACAAAAGGTGATGCTTTTGAAGCATTTAAAGAGTGGAAGATTTTGGTTGAAAATCAAATGGAGAGGAAAATCAAGTATCTTCGCACGGACAATGGCTTGGAGTTTTGCAGTGAAGAGTTCAATGATTTCTGCAAGGTTCATGGGATCGCAAGGCATAAGACGGTCAGGCACACACCACAGCAGAATGGAGTTGCCGAGAGAATGAACAGAACTCTTCTTGAGAAGGCTCGTTGTATGCTCTTACAAGCTAAGATGTCCAAAGTATTTTGGGCTGAAGCAGTTCATACTGCTTCTCATATTGTCAATCGGTCTCCAGCATCAGCGATTGACTTTAAGACTCCGAATGAGGTCTGGTCAGGTGAACCCTCTAACTATTCATACTTGCGAATATTTGGGTGTCCAGCTTATTATCATGTTAATGAAGGTAAGCTTGAACCAAGGGCTAAAAAGGCCATATTCGTAGGGTATGTAGATGGAGTAAAAGGGTACAAACTATGGTGTTTGTCTTTACTCAAATTTGTAGTTAGTAGAGATGTTACCTTTGATGAATCCTCTATACTTGATCCTCGTAAAGTTTCTGTGGAGTTATCTAGAAACGAGAACAACGAGCAGGTGGAGCTACCGGTGGAGCTTACCAAGGAACGGGATCAAGAGACTCAAATTGATGAGTCAAAAGATGCAGAAGAACTTGCTTCCAATGAACCATACACAATTGCGAAGGGAAGGGACAAAAGGCAGATACGGAAACCGGAACGTCTTATAGAGCAAGAAAATCTGATTGCACATGCGTTCGTAGCTGCAGAAGAAGAGATTAAGGATCTCGAGCCCTCTTCGTATGTTGAAGCAACTTCTTGCAAAGATGCTGCACAATGGCAGTTAGCCATGATGGAAGAGATGGAGTCTCTTCACAAAATGAGACATGGGTCTTAGTTAAAAGGCCAAAGGGGATGAGGACAGTTGGATGCAAATGGGTCTACAGAAAGAAAGAAGGTATTCAGAAGTGGAAGATGCTAGGTTCAAGGCGAGATTGGTTGCAAAGGGTTTCAGTCAGAAGGAGGGAATTGACTACAATGAGATCTTTTCTCCAGTCGTGAAACATAGCTCAATTCGCGTGCTACTAGCATTGGTTGCACAATTTGATTTAGAGCTTCAACAGCTTGATGTCAAAACTGCTTTCTTACATGGTGATCTAGAAGAGACAATCTATATGGATCAGCCTGAAGGTTTCCTAGCTGAAGGAAAAGAAGACCATGTATGCCAACTGAAGAAGTCTTTGTATGGTTTGAAGCAATCCCCTAGACAGTGGTACAAGAGGTTTGATGCATTCATGACTACACATGGATTTTCGAGGAGTGCATTTGATAGTTGTGTGTATCACAAGAAGATGTCTGGTAACTCTATGATTTATCTATTGTTGTATGTTGATGATATGCTTATTGCTGCTAACAACATCACAGAGATAAATATTTTGAAGAAACTGTTGAGCAAGGAATTTGACATGAAGGATCTAGGAGTTGCAAAGAAAATCCTTGGAATGGAAATTTCAAGAGAAAATGGTGTTGTACATCTTTCTCAGAAGAGGTACATCGGAAAAGTTCTTGAAAGATTCAATATGCATATGAGCAAGCCTGTAAGTACACCGTTAGCTTCTCATTTCAAGCTTTCAGAGTTACAAATGCCTCAATCTATGGATGAGGTGGAGCATATGTCAAAGGTTCCTTATGCGAGTGCAGTTGGTAGCATTATGTATGCTATGGTATGCACACGTCCAGATATTGCCCAATCTGTAAGTGTGGTAAGCAAGTACATGGCAAATCCAGGAAAAAGGCACTGGGAAGCTGTCAAGTGGATATTGAGATATCTCAAAGGAGCTCCTGATGTTGGCCTAACCTTTCGGAAAAGTGAAGGTATTTCAATTCTCGGTTATGTTGATTCTGACTATGCAGGGGATCTTGATCGAAGGAGGTCCACAACTGGATACATCTTTACTCTCGTTGGCAGTGCCGTTAGTTGGAAATCGACTTTACAGTCGATTGTCGCTTTGTCTACAACAGAGCAGAATATATGGCAGCAACGGAGGCAGTGAAAGAAGCTATCTGGTTGAAAGGTTTGGTGGCAGAATTGAGTTCAGTTCAGCTTAAATCAATTCTAAAATGTGATAGTCAAAGTGCTATTCATTTGATTAAAAATCAAAGATTTCATGAGCGCACCAAACACATTGATGTCAGATTTCATTTTATTCGAGATGTCGTAGAAAAGGGAGCTATCAAGGTTGAGAAGGTTATCACAGACGATAACGCTGCAGACATGTTGACCAAAATAGTCCCGCTTGCCAAGTTTGCACACTGCAAGGACTTGGCGGGAGTATGCATCAATTGATGCAACTCTAAGAGAACAACTGCTAGGTGGAGCTGGTATGTTCAACAAAGGTTTGATTCTTCTTGTTTCTTACAATGGGATTGCCCAGTAAGCTTAGAAGTTTTGGCCGGAGTTGTTTATACGCATGCTTGGAACACAAACCAAGGTGGAGATTGAAAGAGTTGGTTTTGGTTCTTGTGGAATCAAACTAAATGGAAGATGAATTAATATGAATATTTGGTAGGAAGATAATTAGTACAAAATTCAAGTCAAAGATTGTATCTTGTTAGGTGAAAGTTAGGCAAACCATAAAATGGTTTGCTATCTTAACCTTGACAATTTTGACACATAGTGATGTCATGGATGACATCAATAGGATGAATTTATTCCTATAAATAGGTAGCTCTTAATTCATTTTCAAATCATCCTCTCACTTGCCTTCTCACCTTCTAAGGCATTTGTGTTTTCTCTCTTGTAGTATTTCACTTGTATTCTTTGTAGAGTGAAATAAATATCAGTGCAGTTGTTCTTTGGTGGACATAGGATCATTTTGATCCGAACCACGTTAAATATTGTTGTTCTTCCTTGTTCTTTAGTTTCACGTTTACGCTAACAATAATCAAAATGCTCTTTAATGTTGTGGCCTTAAATATGTTACGTAGAAAGCTTAAGTTAAAATTTTATTAAAAAAAGAAATAGATCATTTTTTTTTAAACAGATCAAAAAAGAAATAAGGTTATTTATTTTTAAACGGATGAAATATATATTTAGAAGATGAGTGAGAGGCATTATTATTATTAGATTTGAAGGTAAGTAAGTTTAATATAAATAAGTACATGCCACGTATAATTGTTGTCATCAATTAAAAGGAAATGTTTGACCATTGGCTCCTGCTTCTTCTTTTCTTTTACTCTCTGTGTTATAAAATAAAGAGAAAAGATGTGTGTGACATTGTGAACTTATTTTCTCTTGATTCTTAATAAAAATAGTCTAATTATGTAGACGTTTTATTCATACACTAAGTGTGTGGTACGAATGAAAATGTTTTTTTTAATTTTTTTTTAATTTTTTCATATTTAGTTGGGATAAAAGTTTTGAAAATATTTCTAAATTAACTTATTTTCTCAAGATTAAGAAAAATTACTTCCATTCAAAATTAAGGAAAACATTTTCTATAACTCTCCTTTAATTTCAAATTAAATTTTTTTTGGGAAAAAATCAATTTTAAAAAAATATTTTCAATTTCAAAGTTTTATTTTTCACCCTATCTCTGACCCCCCCCACCACCGCCCCCCCCCAACCCCAACCCCTTCCAAAAAAAATAATTTTGCTTTTTAAAAATATTTCAACTTAAATTTTATTTTTAAACTCCTACTCCCTCCCCGGCTAGCCCACTACCTCACCCACTACACCCCACTTCCACCCCGAAAAAAATTAATTTTGTTTTTTAAAAATATTATCAAGTTCAAAATTTATATTTTTTTCACTCCTACCCCTGCCCTCCCCCCCCCCCTCCACCACAAAAAAAATATAATTTTGTTTTTAAAAATATTTTCAATTTCATAAATTATTTTCTACTCTAGTAAAAATAAAAGATGTCTCTCAAAAACATTTTTCATTCATAAGTCAAACACTAAAAATTATTTCCGGAAAATATTTTTTACTCACCAACCAAACATGAGAAAATAAATCCAAAATCTACTTGTTTTCCAGGAAAACATTTTCCATGAAAACATTTTCCTTCATACCAAACACACCCTAAATAATTTAAATTGATATAATTTTGTTATCTTTTATCTACTTGACATAAAGAATGTGTGTACTCTTTTAACTTTAATTTTTTCAAGTATTTTATTATAAATATATTTTCATATTTCTTATTATTGTAACTTTTTTTTCTTTTTATTTTCTCTTTTTTTCTTCTGTCTTCTTTAAAAATTCATTATCATCTCCATTGAAGTTTTTCTCTTTCAGTTTCATTTTTATCACAACTTCACCTTTCTTTTTAACTATTATTAAAACTTTATCTAAATAATTGCTTACATTTCGAACACGATACCATTAGATTACAAGATGATTAGGAAGCATCATATAGTTTTTTATTTGATTTCAGTTAAATTCTTTCAATTTTTGGGAAATTTATTGATTCTTTTAAAATTATCATTTCTATTTTTGAAGTTGTATGAAAAGGAGTAATTGATGGTTCATTTAAAATTTTAAATTTTCTTAGAAAGATAATTAATTTTGTTATCAATAATTCAATAAAGCCCAAAAAAATCGTATGAATTCATTTTTTATATAAAAAATAATAATCATTGAAATAAAGAATTTGACTGGAGAAGAAAAAAAAGTGAAAGAATTTAACTTGACGTGGAATAAATGTGAGGGTGGGAGGTGAAAGAAAAAAATAAAATTGAGGAATTCATAACTTGAAAAAATGTTTGCGATAAAACTATTTCCATAAAAAGAAATTAATTTGTTCATTATATTATATAAAAAAATTGTTTAGTTAATGATTAGTTAGATTTTATTTGTGAGAGTTTCATTTTTCAATTTGTAATGTTCTTTTCCATGTTACTTTTCATTACCGTGTTTAGAAAAAAAACTGTTCACTAATATTGAGAATAAATTTTATTTTTATTTGAGAAAAGATATAGTTATTATTAAAGTTGTCTCGAATTTTTATAAAGATATATTCACTTTGCGACTGTCCTATAACCCCATTAAACAATTTTGAATAAACATTATTATACCATTTTCGATCCATCCCAAATTTTAGAAAACAAGTGAGTTCACACCCCAATCATTACATGACACGTGTTAATTTAATTTAAAATATAATTTTTCCATTTTTAAAATTCTTTTTCACTTCATCTTTCATCTCCCACTTTCAAGTGATTCATCCCTTCATTTTTTTTTTCTTCACCTCCCACCACCCATGTCAAATTGAAACACATTTTTATTTTTTTTATTTTATTTTTCTTCTTCTTCTCCGATCAAATTCTTTATAATTATAAAATTCGTACTATTATTTAGGATTTATTGAATTATTGATAACAAAAATAATTATTTTTTAAAGAAAATTTAAAATTTTTAAGGTATCATCAACTACTCATTTTCATATAAATTCAAAATTAGAAATGGTAATTTTAAAATAATCAATTAATTTCTCAAAAATTGAAAGAACTTAATTGAAATCGAATAAAAAAAACTATATCATACTTCCTAATCATCTTGAAATCTAATTAGTTTATCAATTGTTCGAAATGTAAGAAAATATTTAGGTAAAGTTTTAAAACTAAAGAGAGTAAAATTAATAGTAATAAAAAAAGAACAAGGTGAAGTTGTGGTAAACATGGTGACATTGAAAGTAAGAAGCTTCAATAAATGGAGATGAAAATGAATTTTTGAAAAGAAAGAAGAAAGAAAGAGAAAAAATAAAAAGGAAAAAAAGTTAAAACAATTAGAAAAATAAGAATGTGTATTTTATAATAAAATACTTGTAAAAATAAAATCATATATGTTATTTTAAGTTGCTCACTCTCTTTAAGAAAGTGCACACCACTCTCTATGTCATATGGTTGTAAAGTTAAGGTGTTTTTTTAAAAATTCGAGACAAATTCAGTGATGATTTTATGTCTTTTCTCTTTTTATTTAAGGGAAAAGGGTTAAAAATACTCCTCAACTTTGGTTTATTGTTTGATTTTACCCTCGCCGTTAAATGAAGTTAAATTTACCCCTACCGCTACTAATCTCACCAAAGTTACCCCTCATTAGACGGAATCCCCAAAATCGATCAAGTTGGCCCAATTACCCGTTTTTTTTATAAAAAAAACTCTATTACTTATTTTTAACTAATAACCCGACCCAATTGAGAATACCGGATACCAATTAACCCGATTAACCCAATGTTCTACTACCCATCCCATTTCACCCATTCACTCTCTAATCTTCTTTTCTCCATTGACATCAACATTGAGGACTGTAAGTTGAAGAGTCTCAAGGGAGTCACTTGAGGGGCTCGATGTTGAACGAAGACCCTTCTTCCCCGCTCTTTAATAAGTTCGGAAGAGGACCATATGATATCTACTTTTACTAATCAATGAATTGGAGAACAGAGTCATTGATATCTCCCTACTTATTATTGTGTGTAATTCTTTCTTGATTCTGGAACTCTTGCTAGAATAACATTACGAACTGAATTTAGTCGGTAATTTTAGTAAGTGGGAGATTTTTGTGTGCAAGTGTTGGAGGTCTAGGACTTTTCCTCTATGTGATGGAAGTCACGTGTAGCACAATAAGGAAATCAAAGATAACGTTGGACCCCTGCTATTGAAGAAGCAGTAAGCAAGTAAATGATTGTGATATCGTGTTAATCTCTAGATTATGCAAAACTCTTTTGCCAATTTCCTTATTATCTTTTTTGCTCTATCTACCATTTGTAAAACTGAAAGTACTTGCAATATTTATCCTACTTTTCCCGCAGAAGTTCTTCCCATTTTTTCAACTCATTGTTCTTCAATTAGTTTTTGCGGGAGAAAAAGAGATTATAGAGAGAATATGTAAAATGGGATGGATAATAGGATGTTGGGTTAATCGGGTTAATTTGTACCGGGTTATCCTAGATGGGTCGGGTTATTGTGTTAAAAATAAGGAATAAGATTTTTTTTATAAAAAAACCGGGTAATTGAGTCAATTTGGGCCGATTTTGAGGATTCCGTTTAATAAGGGATAATTTTGGTGAAATTAGTAACGAAAGGGATAAATTTAATTTTATTTTAATGGTGAGAATAAAATTAAAAATAAACTAAAGTTAAGATGTATTTTTGACCCTTTTCCCTTTTATTTTGGAGTACTTTTCAATGTCTAAGAGAAAAGTATATTTTCTTTTCTTCATATTTTATCCTACTTATTTTTTACTTATTTTTTTAAGACCTAAAACTAAATATCAACTATAGTATGATTGTTGTGGTAAATGGAAATATAGCCATATTAACTATGCAAAATTCAAAGTTATGAGATTATATTTAATAATTAATATAATTTTAAGAACAATATGTTATATATCTAATTTGATATTACTCTTAAAGATACATATTTATTAAACATTAGCTTTAATTTTTTGATAATTAACTTTCATTTTAAAATTCACTTTAATTATGTTATTACATTAATCAACAATACATTTATAATTGCACTATAATTACATTATGAAAAATAAAAAGGCCATTATATGTAATTATTAGATTGTATAATTACTTAAAAAGTTACCTCAATATCAATTAATCTAAAAAATACTTCCAAAATTTCGAGTTTAATTATCAAGTAAAGAAATTCCAAGGAACATTCAAACCAGTACAATAATATTAATGTCATCGGTATTTTTATTAAATTTTGCGTTAAAAAATTGTGACACAAAACTTATTTCCGTAACAATTTTATGACGAAACCACAAGTTTGTCACAAATTTATAATGAGATTGTGATGGATTCTTATTTTTGTTATAAATTTGTAACAGAATTGTGACCATTGACCAACCATTATTTATGTCAATTATTTAATTTGTAACTAAATTGAATAGTGACGGATCTTTTAGTCCTAAACAAAATTTGGCCACTAATGAATTCTATCATAAAATTGTCATAAATCCGTCGAGAATTAGTGATGAATTTGTTTGTCACAAATACTCCGTCAAAATTTACATTTATTTTATTCGTAGTTAGTTGGCGATCCTCCTATAGTTATTATTATCCTAACTAGCAATCAAATCAAATTCCACAGCCTAAGCATATGTGTTTCTCATTAAACTGCGTTCAAAATTGAGTTTTGAGATTTGATGAAGGACTTAAAAAGTTATTGACAATTTCAAAAGTAGAGACATAAATTGAGAGAGTATTACTACTAATTTATAAGCGGGTATACACTGCAATTGAAATTCGACTGACCTATTTACTTTGCTTATGGCATGCCTCTTCCTTTTGCTAATTTTATCTGTACTTAATCATGAACTAATCTATTATTTCTCTCTTATCTCTAAAAGTTTTTACACTTAACAATTTCTTGACTATCTAGATGATCCGATAAAAGGGGAATTTGTTATTTCTAGACAACCAAATGTGTCACATAAATCACAAGGCAGGAGTAGGCTAATTTATTGGGCTGTGTATGGTGCAATTCTGGCTAACAATCTGCCAAAAAATATTTGGCACAACAGGAGCAGTTGGAATTGATGTTGAGGGCTATTAATATATGAAGTTTGAAGTTTTTAAACCACACAATTAGCTAGAAAACAATTGCTATTTTTGTGTAGTAAGTTGTTATATTTCTTATATTTAATTTTAATTGTTAGATTAGAAAATAGCCAAGTGAAAAAAACATAACGCAAATAGTATTATTCCCAAGCCCCAAACATTTAATTATTGCTAGAGATAATTTCTTTTTGGTTGATCGAATATGTTTGCCTGTTCAATTCATTAATAACGATTTTAGCAAATAAAAAACCTTTAAAATATTTAAATAAAAACAAGAACTGTTTCAAATTCAAATACTTCGACTATGTTTTACTTGTTTAAGCTTTGAATCAACATAGCGAATTGAAACGTCTTTATATTAAGTAGTGTTAGTTTATTTTGTTTGAATGTTATTTTATTTTTTATATTAATTGAGTGTGCACATTTGGCAAAAATTTCTATAGCATGAACAATAATTTTATTTTATTTTAAAAAAAAAACATAATTGTGGACAACTTTAAAAAATAATAATAATAAAAGTGAATAGAACTAATGAATCATCAACCCACAAATTATGAAAAAGTACTCACAAGACATTTCTTCCAACTTTCATATCTTAAAGCATGGAGAGTTTTATCTCAATTTTATGAAATAAGATACTTCCTAAGAAAAATAGCATTTGACATTTACTTGTAAGATTTTAATATCAAATTTTTTTAATAACACCCTTTTAAGTCTATCCACCCTACATACCTTGACCACACCATGAAGCATCAATCCATACCAGTGGCTCATGGTCCCATCTATTGGCTCGATCGGTCCACTTGATATGTATAGTTTGTTTTCTAATTCACTATGATCGGACTACTATAAAAAAATATGGACCTCTAACTAATATTCCCAAAAATAGGATAAAGTTTGGCTAAGTATAAAAATAATTGAAGAATTATTTTAATTTATCCACTTTTATTTGTTATTTATTTAATATTATATTTTTAATTTTACTTATTTATTTTCATATATTAAAAAAATAAACTTATTTATACGTATTAATTTTTTTTTTAAAAATGCAAACGTTTATTGCGAATATATGAAAATGAACGAGAGAGTGCTTGTCTGTCATTATTTATTTTGACAATATTAGCTGTCATTTGTCAGTGGCATTCAAAAGGGGCATTATCGTAGTTTCTATGAAACACAAGGGCATTTTTATACTGCTATTCTCAAATAAATACCCAAAAGAAAACCCCAAAAGTGGTACTCAATTGCCTTTTTCATCGGAGTTTTACTATTACTGCTACTATCATACACTCCAATCGTAATACGGAAAAGTAGCGGTACCGGAAAATGTGTTCCACTAAACAAAAACAGAAGCAGAACCTCCACAATCAGCGCTCCGTCGTGCCTACCTCTACCTCCGACGCAGGCGGTGACGGTGGCGGTGGTGGGGACTGGAGGGAAGAATCCATAACCGGCGGATCACTAAAGCATGTGGATTTGGACAAGGGAAAAAACGGTTGGGCATCACCGCCGGGAGACCTATTCAATCTGCGAGGGCCACACTACTTAACGAAAAAGGCGAAAGTACCTTCTGGCGCGTGGCTTCTACAGCCTGCCGGAGTGGATTGGCTCCGATCTAACTCCAAGCTCGACCACGTCCTGGCTCGACACGACAACCGTGTGATGAACGCGCTGAAGAAATCTCACTCTGAAGGCAAGTCTCTGAAAACCTTCATAGTAGCCGTGAATCTCCAAGTCCCAGGGCGTGACCAACACAGCGCGGTTTTCTACTTCGCTACAAACGACGATGAGCCGCTCGAACCGGGTTCTCTCCTCTATCGGTTCGTCAACGGCGATGATGCGTATCGTAATAGTAGATTTAAGATCGTTAACCGGATCGTGAAAGGACCGTGGATCGTGAAAGCCGCAGTTGGGAATTACTCAGCTTGTATACTCGGTAAAGCGTTGAATTGCTACTATCATAGAGGCCCTAATTACTTAGAAATCGACGTGGATATCGGTAGCTCAGCTATTGCTAGCGCTATTTTGCACTTGGCGTTAGGGTCGGTAACGTCGGTGACGATCGATATGGGTTTTCTGGTTGAGTCACAGACGGAGGAAGAGTTGCCAGAAAAGTTATTTGGGGCAGTTAGGATTTGTCAAATGGAGATGAGCTCAGCTACGTTTATTGATACGACGTCGTCAAGGAAGGTATTACCAACTGCTAATTTACATAATCCTTGCAATAGTAGCAAAGTCCAAGCTGAGGAGAACGGTGAAAACAAAGATGATTAAGAAGAAATTAAAACAAAATTACTTAATATTATTCTGAGGGAAAGAAAATTGTTCCATGTAGATAGATGTCTAAGCTTAAGCTTTCATTGTTCAATAAAAGTTCATCTCTTACTTTTCTTAACTATCATTTAAGTTCAACTTGCCCCTACTTACAATTTACTAATTTTGATTAATACTATTGATTAGAAAATTAACAAAACAAGAGGCAAAACTCTATAGATATAATTTCTTATATATATATGTGAAGAATTTTAGGTGATAAGATAATGCTATTTTATATGGTGATAAGGTAGTGAAATACCAAAAAAATCAATATGGGTATAGACTGACTCATTTTTGGATTTGTCTTTGTATTGCAATTATTGAGTGATTAACTAACAAATACTGGCGTTGCTTGTGCCGGCGTATATGGATTTGGAATTTGTACTTTTGCTTTCTAAATACACATCATTTTGTTTGTTTTTGGATTTCACTTTAATTATTGGGTTACTTTTTTTTTTTTTAAAATTTAATTAATCAATTTCTAGGGGTATGAAAATATGTTCTGATCTTTTTCATTCTCCGTTTATTATAATTTTTAAATCTTTTGTTTATTTAGAAAATAATGTTTTTAAAATAATATTTTTGGGGTCTTGTATCGGAAACACCTTATATGTGTGCACTCTGATACCGAAATTAGTTTAACCTTTTTTGCTTTAAGGCTAACACATGTTTTATGTGTGATTAAATTACGAGTAAGGTTGTTAATCGAGATCGATACAGACAAATTACGGTGGGGATAAATAATTATTTTCTTCTTGTACTTCGTACTTAAATAGTATTAAACTTCCTCTCAAAGTTTTGGCTATACAATTTTTTTTCCTGTTTATGTGATTTTTCAGTTTATTTTGCTGGTGAAATGCGAAAATGTTTTATTCAAAACAAAATTTGTAGAATACTTTTTCTAGCCCATGTTTAAATGAATTGTTGGAATTTAGAACACTTCTTAAAAAAAGAAAAATACAAAAATAATTTAATTAAATAAAGTTCACGAGAGGGAGTTGTAATTTGTTTCCACAATGTTGTCCTTGCATATATTTCTAAATTGGGAAAAAAGGGTTTGTTGAAAATTCTTCTGGTAGTACTTGCTAAATTAAAAAAAGTAGCCCTCATGGGATAGGTAGAGCCAGAATTTTTAATAACGAGGTTTAAAATTTATTAGAAACAGACATATGAAATAGCCCAAAGGGATTTGACATCTATTATATATATATAAAATATTATTTTAACTATATATAAATAATATATAAAATATTATTTTAACTATATATAAATAATATAATCACTTGTACCAAGGTGATTCCGCCTGCTTAATGGTATATAGGGAATCTTTTATCATGTTATTAAGGACCCAATTCTCAATATATATTTCTAATTTTAAAAAAATACTCCAATATTAATAATAACATAATTTAGCCAGTCTTGTGCATCTATCTAAACACACAAAAAGAAACTTTCAAGATACACGTGTATACAAAATAATTTTAGCATGCATGTGATTACTGATTAGGCAAGAAATAGGTTCTTTAATGTATCTACTAGATTTGTTTTAGATGCTAGGCTGGGTAGAAATTAAACTAATAATTAATCAATTTGCAACTTTGAAGTCAATAATATGAACTAGCATATGTAACTTGTTTGTCTAATAAAGTATGTTCCTTTGGAATGAAGAAACAAAATTCATTGGTCAAATGTAACAATATGGATCGGACTATATATTGAATGTTTAATTTAGAGCAGGGACATTACATTCATTCTCTAAGGTTATAGATTCAGAGTTCGTAAATTTAATGACTATAATATTATCATATATATATATATACTCTTAATTTGAACCTCCCATAAAAAGTAAAGAAGTTAAAAAAATAAGAGATAAATGTTCAAGTTCATTAAGCTACAGAAGCTTGAATGCAGTGAATTAGGAGGTACGTTTTACTTCATTTGGTTCATTTTCATTACCATGTTTATTATAGATAGTAAGTTAGTAACTAATTTAATAATGTTGTTATTTTTAAAAAATTATGACTAATTATTAATTTTCACCTTTGCCATGGAAATTAATGTGGTAAAATAGAGAGTTGTACATGTTCATTCAATTTAATGAGTAGCCATGTTCATTTAATTTATTTATTTATTTTGAACCTAGCTAGGTACTCTACTATATTTATGAGTAGCCATTTTTTTCTTTGAATAGTTCTTTTCATTGTCTTTGAGCTTTAATTATTTGCTCATAAAGGTATTTCTTTACCATTTTCTAATACATCAATTTTTATTGTTTTTCAATAGGCAAATTTTGACTTTTGTAAATGAAAGTAGGTGTGATATAATCAAAGAGAGTATGCCATCAATTTCATTTTATATAAGATATTTAACTGGACATAAAATTTAAGAAAAAAAATATTTTTATCACTCATATAAAAGATACGACTTTCTTTGTTTCTTTTTATTTGACTTTTTTACTTCCTTTTTCAAAATTTTGTTTTGTTAATATGACACTCTCCTTAAGAAATTATTTATTGGGATTTATTCTATTAAATTATGCTAGAAATTTTTTAGTTTAATTACTAGTATTGTATATAGTTATTTGATATAAAGATAATACTAAAAGAGAATAATGTACTAAAATAAACTAGTAAAAGAAAAATCTATTAAGAATATTATCTGCTATATTAGGAGTAATATTTATGTTTTCCCAAGTTTACTCATAAGAATTGTAAAAGCTACTTAAAAAATTGTTACAATCATTTATTATTAGGTAAAGAAATTATAAAGGAAAGAATAATACCTTCTAAAATTTCTCAAAATTTACTTATTTTGGATAAAATTATAAAGATTACAAAACCATTTAAAAAGAAATGGAGTAAGTACGTATTAGAACTTTGTGATAAAGATTTTTTAACTATAATAGTGTGTCATTAAGGATATATATATTAAAAAATAATATTAAATGTAAAAGAACAATCACAAAATGTTTAAAAGGTCTATAAGTACTATTAGATATTGCAGTATATAGTCATATAAATATTTGTATTCATCTTCAATTAGAATTTTCGAATTCAAGCCTTAAATATGAAGTCATCTTTTTTCAAGGGCTCTACCATTGTCACAAATTTAAATTAATTAGATTTCAAAAATATTAAAATAAAAATTCAAAAAAATAATAATTTTCAAGTCAAAAATCATGCTCCATGCCGTTACTATCCCACATATTTTTTAAATTTTTTGTGGTGTGCCAAAGCCGTCAATTTCTATATATAGAAGAGCCATGATAAGGACGATTAATAACAATTTTATAATTTTAAACATTATTAAGGGTAAAGTTCTAATTTTATAAGGGAAAAGGCTCAAATATGCCATTGAACTTTCAGAAATGGTTCATTTATGCCATCAGTTAAAAGTTTGACTCATTATGCCATTACCGTTAAAGAAAAGACTCATCCATGCCATTATTTTTTAACGATGGTTTTGCAAAACCATTTTTGACACGTGTCCAATTATAATACGGTCACGTCATCAATTTTTTTTAATTAAAAAATCAGAATTCTGAAAAAAAAAGTTGAATTACTTTTTTATTTTATTTTTTTATTAAATAAATTGATGATTCGTCCACGTCATAAATTTTTGTATTATTAAAATAATTGATGACGTGACCGAATTATAATTGTCCACGTGTCAAAAATGGTTTTGCAAAATCACCGCTAAAAAATAATGGCATGCATGAGCCTTTTCTTTAGCGGTAATGGCATAAATGAGCCAAACTTTTAAATGATGACATAAATGAGTATTTTCCCATTTTATAATTGTATAATTACTTGTCAAAATAGTTATATAGAAGATTTCAATTTTCTTTTTCAAGAGTCACAAAAAGTTGTTACATGTGTGGCCCACAAATTCATTTTATTTTATTTAAAAAAATCAATTTGTATTTTTTTGATTATAATAATAATGTAAAAAATATTTTTACTTTTATACTCTTGAGAATTCAAATCGTTCATATATATTTATTACTATTACAACATATTCAATATAATCCTACAATCTTCCATGCATGTAATTTCCTTTTTTATTATATAATAATGTTTTTTAAACATAAGTATTCATATAATTTTATTTAACCTATTTTATCTCCAAAATAATATTTATTTTATCTTAATTTCATGTATGTATTTTTCTTTTAAATTATATATAATATTTTTTAAACATAAGTATTCATATAATTTTATTTAACCTATTTTATCTCCAACAAAATATTTATTTTATCCTTAAAAATTGTGACTTAAATAAGAAAATAAAAATAGCACAATTCTAAAGAGATAAAAAAAGAAGAATATAGAGTTGATGATGTAAGAATTGATAAATAATGACCGCTAATTATAGTTTAAGAATATTCATAACCAATTAACAGGATAAATTTTGAAATAGTATAAATATATGTGATCGAAAATTAATTTGTCATAGAATTATCTATCATATACTTAGGAAACTTCCACAGTAGATAAAGTACGGATTGAACTTCATATAATAGTGAGTTGCACTTTTTATTCTTGATTTCTACTTCTTACAATCTTGAATTATGATAAATTAGTGTCATTCGTCGAGAGTAAGAAGCATATTAAATATTATATTATTAATGCTTTACAATTTATAAATAAATATTTTCTCAATTAATATCAATACTTGAATTTCATAATTAAGTTACTTTATTACCTTATTTATATTAAAATTTTGGTTATTATCAACTAGATATTGATAAAAAAAAAAATCATAATACACAATTGTGAAAAAGATTTGGCATTTTCATTTTAAACTTTGTTAAAAAATAGTTTTAAAAAAAACTTAACAAAAGTATGTACTCACTCCTTTTATTTGACTTAAAATGAAAATTATTTTTTTTAAAAAATATTTTTAAAACTCGTGGTCTAAAACAAACCATAGATGTTCATACGACTCTTCTTACTAAGAATAAAATTTATATTTTAAAGTCAAAATATTTTAAAGATATTAATACATCATTTTTTTGAAATTGACTACAGAGAAAAATATGTCACATAAATTAAAGTTAAAATGACATAAATTTTCATAGTTTTGAGAGTTAATTACATTATATCTCTACTTTTTCTCACATTATGAAAAGTTTAGATTTATCAGTAGACATGTGAATACATCGATCATGATACATTGCTATCCAGAAAATTTGCAGTCACGGATGAATCCGAGAGGAGAGAGCTATATTTGAGAGGGAATATAAATATACCCGAGAGGAGAGAGATGTATCCAAGAGACAATATAGATGTATTCAAGAAAGGATGATTTGAGAAAGGATATGTATGTATTGAGAGGAGATAGTAATGTATCTAACAGAGGAGAGAGATGTATCTGATAGATAGAGAATTTTTATAATTTTTCAAAATGCTAGAAAATTTAAAAATTATAATAAAATAATATGTGAATTTAAGTTTAAAAAAATTAAAATTATAAGAATAATTAATTATATTAAGCACATAAACGCATCTTCAATTATCTAGTATTTTAAATAGATGGGCTCAATATGGAAGGACGAATCATGCAATATATTCTGTTTTTACTCGAACTTTTTTGTTGTCTAATAAAGTTGAGGAAGAAAAGTATAGTTTGTCTTGGAATTATTACATACTCGCTCGATTTAATTTGTATGACACTTTTTCATTTTTCGAAAATCAAATAATTTAAATTTAATTGAAAATATGCACATGAAATCTTGACATTTATGGAAATGGAATTTATATATATTTATATACTACATAAAAAATATTATAAATCACTATAATTGACAATTCAAAATATTTAAAAGGATATATAAAAAAATTATGATAAAAAGTAAATATATGTTAAATTTAAAAAATATTAGATAAATTGAGACGGATATACCTTTTTAATCTTTAGGTTGGTTACGAATGTTTTGTCTTCACTTTAGTACTTGTCTTCTCAATTATTTGTATTCTTTTTATTGTGAAAAAAGTTAGCTACTTTTGGTCGTGAATTCGTTAGGATAGGATTTGGTTGATCGTTGAATGTTAGGCTAAGCCCCTATATTTTGAACCCACAACAAATTCAACATTGTTTTTATGGGATCAACGGCTCATCTTTAATATAGAATTAGATAATTAATAATTATACTTTTTCATTTTTCGAAATCGAACGGGTTTTGGCTTAAAAATCGTTATGGAACAAAGTAAGGTTGTTGGTTGAAGCCTTATCGGGAATATATGCTTGCATTAGATTCTTAGCGGTCGTTTGGTACAAAGATGCATAATGCAGTGATTATTAATGTTTTTTTATTGGTTAAATATATCTTAAATTTAACATAAATTTAACTTTATTTAAATTGTTCAAATATGCGAAACTTATTTTTTAAAAAAAGATCAAGTGGTCAATCGACAAACTACATTTGAAAGAAAATAAAAAAAAATCAACTCAATATAACAAATGAAATAGGAAGAAAAAAATATTAGTTTGAAAATCATCAAATTATATAGAACGAATTTGGAGAAGTTACAAGAATATTTTTAAATATTCTCGTATAAATAAAAAGAAACATTAAATAATAAAAAAAATGTAGAGAAGTTTTTTGGGAATTGTTAAACCTTGGATTAGTTATCCCTGTCTTTTTTAGGGATAAAATAAGATCTTCTATCAGATATAAATTAATCAATGAATTAAGTTAAATAAAGTAACTAAACAAAATTTTTGTTGAACTAAATTTTAATCAATAAACTATTTGATTAATATCTCCTACCAAACTACTCCTTAGAATTCTGTCTAAAGTTTAATTGGTCCCCTTCTTTTTATTTTTATTGGTATATTGCAGATATCGTCTATCTTTTATATTCATAAATGATCAGCAATATAACCTCATTGACAATAATTTCATCCGTTCCCATTTACATTTTGGTCAAACTATAGTGACAATTTGGTTATTATGCGGAACTAAGTGAAAGTTTATGAATTTAGATGAATTTAATATTTTTGGTGTATTTTATATTTTTACTAAAAATTCAATGAATATAAATCTATATTAATTTTTTCTATGGAAATGAAGGGGTTGTGAAATGTTTTCTATGCAAAGGTTGTTGATTCGAATTGTGATATAAATAAGGTTTTTAATTTTTTTTTAGAACTCTCATACTCCTGTTAATTGTGACTCCGCCTTTATCTAATATAATCCTAATAAAAAGTTAAAGATGGTAGTAGCTAGAGCCTAGATGGTGGCTGCTTCTCTCCAAAATTAAATGTTATCAATTTTTTAATAAATACTAAGGGGTCGTTTGTCTATAAACTTTTTTTGAGTACTTTTTTTTTTGATAGTCATTTTTATTTGGAAAATTACCTAAGAATGTCATTTATGTTTATTTAAGAATTTCAATTTTATCTTTTTTTCTTAAATATACTTGACACAAAAAAAATATCTCTCTCCTAATAGGATGTCATGTCACATTTTTTTTATTATTAATATTTTTTAAATTTTTTTTAAATGACAGCTTGTTTAATATATCTATAATAGAACATTAATTCATTCTCTATGAAAATCTAGTTGCTTCAAATCTTTATCTTATGTTTCTTTATGAGTATTTGTATATCCATACAAAAATTTAATCTTCTTCTTGAGAAAAAAAATTAAATTACTTTCTTAAAGCTGATGAAAAAGACAGTCAATTTAGTAACAAAAGATATATCGTTATACAGTTAATATATTTTTAACTTTTTAACTGTAAAACGATATGTACCTTTGTGTTTATCCATTGTGTTTTCCTGTCGAATTTTGGTACATATGCTTAGACTTCTGTGTTCAGCTAAAGGAAACAAGTCTTTAACTGCTAAAATTAAGCCTTTGCGCATAATAAGTTAAAATAGTTAAATAGTTGCCAATGTCAAAGTAAATTAAATAAAAATATATTAACTGTAAAACGATATATCTTTTGTTCTTAAGTTTATTTCATCGGCTTCAAGTAATAAGTTTAAGTTATTTTTTCTCGATAACAAGATTAAATTTTTGTATGAATATATTGACAAATACTCATAAATGAAACGTAGGATAAAATTTTCACAATAAAATTGAAATAACTAGATTTTCATAGAGAATGGAGTAATACTCTTTTATAGATACATTAAACAAGCTGTCATTTAAAGAATTAAAAAAATATTAATAATATAAAAAGAATAATGTGACATGACATCTTATTAAGAGAGAGATAATGTTTTTTTTTGTATCTAGTATATTTTGAGGAAAAAAAAAGGTAAAGTTGGGTGATATTGTAATCCTATAACAAACATAAGTGATATTCTTAGATAATTTCGCTGACTATGTAGGGAAATTACTCACTTTTTTTTTTAATATTTGATCATAAAATTTTAATAGAATTGCAAAATTTAAAAGTTAAATTTCAAAAGTTTTAGGAATTCAAAAAATATTTTAAGAAATTATTTTGCACTTCAAATAATCACAAATCACAACTGATGACCAAACGCCTCCTAAATCTTCTTTTGGAACAATAAAGTTACTTTTTTTGTTTTAACAAAAGAAAAAAAACAATTTATCAGTTCAACCTTTTTTCCCTATTAAAATGAAGAAGTGATACTTTGTTATATTTTTTTTCTGAAAACATTTTGGGGGTAAGCAGAATTAGTTGTTACCCTTGTTTTGAAACTGAAACAAATACTACCTTCGTTCATTTTTAATTGTCATATTTTTCTCTTTTTAGAGTTAAATTTAAAAAGTTTGACTAAAATTTTATAACTTATTTTTTTCTCCATATTGATATGTAAAAAATTACAATTTATAATATTATTTATTTTTTATTTAAAATATCAAATTAATATTTTAATTTAACTTTGAAAATTAATCAAATTGACTTTTGAAATTGCAATATAATAAATAAAAATAAATGGAGCGAACATATACTTACTTAAAAAAAAACTGAAATCACATACTACCATCAAAATGAAATCGATATACGGTTTAATGACATGCTTTTACATATATTTAATAATAAAAAAAATCAGACTCATATGTATGACTAAGGTACAAATTTGGACAAAAAAAGAGAGATGTCAAATGGTTTTGTTATATTTGATGTGTTTTTGATAAATCAATGGTTATGTTTAATTCTTTATGATACATGAAATTTCTATTCAAATTGTTTTTACATGTATTTCAATCATGTTGATTTATGTGTGAAAATACACTAAAAGATTCAAATATATACGTGATTGAAAGTTTAATTACTTCCACATGCGTCTAAATAAATATGTTCAAAAGTAAAAATCTTTGCAAGTCATACTAAATATCAGGCCAAAACTTAGGATGTATGAGTTTCACAAAATCACACTTTCAATTGCAAATACTTGAAATTTAATTTCAGACATTATTATCTTTTTTCTTTTTTTTTTTATCAAAACTCAATAAACTTACAAAATTAAAATTATATGTATATAAAATAATAAGCTTATATATATATATATATATATATATATACTCAAAAGTAGGTATTTTGAACCCCAACATGGAAAAATTACATCAATTGGTACATTTTAATAAATAATTACTGATTTTAGCAATACTTTTTATTTATTACCATTATAACAATAATATGTTAAATCTGTAATATGTATTAAAAGTGAATTATGTATGCATTATATATGAATAATACTTATTTTTTAAAATATATTATGTTTGTTTGGTAAAAATTTGACACGTTGTATTATAAGTGTATTAAAATGTGTGATAAATAAATTATTTATCATTAAAAATTGTATTATATGTGAATAAAAAATTATTTTTTATAATATGATTTAAACTTGTATTATAAATGAATTGAAAATGATCAAGTAAAAAAGAAATATTATTATTATAAATAATAAATAATTTTTTATTATAGTATATTTATGTAAGTTTTCCTCTGAAACATTCCCCACCCCAAAGGGTTTGGCAACATTGGTAAAATTTCGTCACATAATTTATTGAGGGTTTGTCATGTGGGCTAGGCATGGACTTTATTGGATTGGACATCGCGTGGGCTAATTTGGATCCAAGAAAGAGAGCTTCCATGGCAATCCTTTTTCTGGAATACAAAAACATAAAGTTTAGGCATAAAAAATACAAGTTTAAGATCTAATTACGTAACTTTCACGTGTTTTTAAAATTATCATTTGTGTAAGATTTAGATTCCGAATATATTGAGTTAAAATTAGGTGTAATGTATTTCAAATACACTGTATCCAATCACTATTAGTATGTATATGAGATACACTGACCCTCTCGCTCGTCTTTCTCTTATCTTTCTCGTATCTCTCCTCTCTTGCTCACTCTCCCCCCTCTCTCTCTCTCGTGCCTCTCTCATATGTATTTGTATTTCAGAACGTATCAATTTAGTACAATTCACAATTTTATATTCCTTCTGTTTCACAAAGAATGATTTAGTCTGGCTTGACATGGAGTTTAAGAGTATAAAGAAGACTTTGAATCTTGTGGTATTAAATTAAAGTTAAGTCAAATGTATAAAATTGTCATTTAATCTTGTGGCCTTAAACATGTCACGTGAAAAATTATTACAAAAAAAAAATCATTTTTTTTGAAATATACTATAAAAAAAAGAAGGTCATTCTTTTTAAAAATGAGAAAGTATCGAAGTTTTCACATTCAATTTGATGAATGGCTCGAAAAATCATCCATAGTACTTCTAGGCTTTGTACGGTTTGTTAGAGGTCTTGAACTGTTGGTTAAAATGTTAGTGGAGTTTATAATGATGAACTTTTCCCTGCATGAAACAATAATGGAAGATTTTTTATGCATAAATTACTTATTTTAAGAATTTTTTTCCTTCAGGGGCGTTTGGTAGGCTATATTAAAAAAAATAATCCATGTATTAGATGCGATATAATTTAATACTATATTTAGTAGGAATGTGAGCCTATGTATAACTAATCCATGGATTAGTTAATACATCCTATATGGTATTATGTGATGTATTACTAATACCTTCCATTTAGAGGTATTAGTAATACATATGATATAATACCATGGGATAAACACATAAAGACAAAAATATTTCTCAAATCTTTTTAATTTTTATTTTAATTTCTTGATTTTATTTTTTATATTTGTACTAGTAAAATTATTTAAATAAATTAGTTTACAAATTATTTAGAGAGACTTATTTGTAACTAAATATATCTAATTCAAATCAATACAAATTTAAAATGTGAGTTATTCAATATTTACTAATTAAAAGACTAATATATCACTAATTATTCGTATTTTGAACAATTTAAAAAAATTACATACATATTAAAATTATAATTTGTAATTCTTTTATGTGTGAATGTACATGGTTTATTCAATTTTCCAATTGTTGACCGTCTTTATAATTTTAAAAGTAGCTGGTTATCTTTTTTAAATTTAAAATTGACATTTTATTAGTGATCTATTTATTAAGATGAAAATTATGTATACTCAAATAATTCAAGTAGAAAATTAAAAACATGACAACAAAATTATTCTTCTCATAACTAGTTAGAAATTCATAAAAAAAATATTTTCCGATAATTATCTACCTTGACCCAATTACATAATAATATAAGGGTATCATTGAAAAAGAGATTTTTAAAGAATTTGATTTCAAATACAAGTTGGGATTGGAAACAATTAACCAAACACTTGATAAAAATAAACCATGCATTACTAATCCATACATTACTAATCCCTGCATTATAATCCCTGCATTACTAATCCATGCGTTATTCATTTTTGTACCAAACGACCCCTTAATATTTTAATTCCCGTACTGTAAATATACACATCCTCATATTACATTTTAGAGACTTATACTTTACGTCTTATAAATAATACATAATTTTTAGCAGAACACAATATAAACATTATTTAATGCCGTCAATAAAATGTTGGGTCTATTATTTTTTGTTATACCACTAACAAAAGGTGACTTAAATACTGAAACTATTTTCCTAATATCTCTACATAAATTCAATATTGTCATATAGAATTTTTTTAGATATTATTTTTTATTCTCTCATATTCGATTGATCTAATCTTTTAAAAATATTTTTTCTAGGAAAAAACTTTTTAAAAATAACCCTCTTAATCAATGTACAAAGAAAAAAAAGGCTCTGCTAATCTTATTCCAGTTTAATGTATTGTTATGCGGTAATTGGTAATGTGATTTACTACTTAGCCATGATAAAATAAAAAAGGGACAAATGTACTCTTCAGAGCTCTTTTGCCAGAATCCTTTTAACCCAAACTCATGGATGACCTTTTAAAATTTGACATTAACTATCACTTAAACATTTTAATTGAGTGATGCGTTTTTTTAGACATTTCATGTAGGGTCTCGTTGTGTTATTTTGACACTTTTTACATACATGTCAAAGTGAGTGTGATACGCTTAACAATAACGCGTGAAGGACTTAATTTAGTAATTTTTTTATTTTTTTTCACTTCGTCATCTCCAGTCACCCCTCCCCCCCCTCCCAATATTTTTTCAAGCTTAAACTCCTTGAAATCCTCTCAACTTTTCAACTCACGTTTTAAATTTTCTTATATTAGTTGAAGTCTCCTTTCAAACTTCAAAGTATAATTTTCTTATGTTAATTAAATGTATATATAATTAAAATATTAATAATGATCCAAAAAATAGTTAGTACGTTGTCGATTCGAATTTCTATTTCTATAAATCTTTGTATAAAGAATCCTTTTTTAAATTTTTTACTCCTTTTTAAAAGGTGATTTAACTTTTCCATATATGTGCAAATAATACGTACTAGACGGGAAACCATTTTCAACTACAAAATTCTAAAAGGAAATAGTATCTAATTAAATATTTTCACATATATTAAGGTGTGTGAAATATTTATTTATCGAATTAGTTATTTGATATTTACATTTAGAATATGAACGTATATTTACATTTTGATTCAAAAAAATACTTTAAAAAAAAAACTTTTTACTTTTCACCTACTTTTAAAAAAAGGGACAATAATTAGGACGAAAAAAATTTAAAAACATGTATTTAAATCATAGGATGCACAAAAAATAAAAATAATGTTGTATGGAAGTTTAACGTCATCAATTCAAATAATTCAGCCTTTTTTAAGTTGAGGCCACAGGACAAGCCTATAAATTTTAATGTACAATTTGGAAAAATGAGAAGCTTGATTTGACATTTATGAGAGTGAATTGTGATTGAGATAAATAGTACTTCTGCCCATATCAATTTATTTTTTTATTTTGATTTGACACAAAAATATTTTAAGAAGTATTGAGTAACAAAGTAAATCTCACCACAGAAATGTCAATATCATTAAAGATGTAAATCATACTAAACAAGCTCTGTGTGACAGATTCGATTCAAAAATACTGAGGGGAATTGGTCTCGGATAACTACCCTTCAAACTAAGTAAATTAATCCGAAAGACATTTTGTGATATTAAACATGCTAGAAATATAATAAGTAAAGAATTGCCATAAAAAAGACATTTTTTGGAGAAACAATTAATAAAAAAGAAAAAAGGTATAACGAACATATTGAACAAGAGGGAACAATATATATTTTGTATTTTTTTCCATCCAGGAGGGGTCGAAGAATTCTATTACCTTAGCCATATGTTTATAAATAAAGATTGCCTATTCAAACAAAAATCACTCATCACAACACAACATCTTTTTCTTCTACTACTACTACTCTTCGTTTACACTTATTGAGTATTCAATTTAAAAAGAGAATAGGAAATAGGTGGATAGCAAATTGATGAAAAATTAAAGAGAAGTGATTCGAGTTTTAAGTTGGTGCAGTTTTGATGATGAAATTTCACATTTGGCTATTGATTTCAAAATTTTGATATTTTAAATTTTGTAAAAGACAGTAATTTAGGAACACAACATAACATAGCACACAACTTGTATCATTCGAATCTTACTCGTTATTTAACTTTTAGCTTAAATTTTTGAAAGAAATCTATTTCAAATATCGAATGATTATGACGAGAAAAAGAATCAATAATTATGACGTGCATTTTGTACATTATACGTGCATTATATGTGCATTTCGTAAAATTTTTCTTTGATTATAGGTAAACTAGTAAAAATACTCCTTATTTATTTTCAAAAATAAAGTAATTTCTTTGTTAAAAAATATGACTAATCCAAAAATACCACTTTAATTTCTACAAATATCTCCCACCTACCACCGTTTTCACATCACCAACACAAGTGGATTCCATGCATCAAGTTTTTGCACTAATTATTCCTATTTTAGGCTAAAGTTTCATTTTTATTTTTCAAATTGTAAATAATATTTTTATTCTTCTTATTTAATGAAACTTTATGAACTAAAATATCTTTTAACTTCTCATTAGTCTGAATATTCTATCTTTTCACAAGGTGAGTTAAAGTTTTTTTAAGGGTCATTTGGTTTGAAGGAGAACATCAAAATGATTATATTTTATAAATCAGTCTTTGTCATACCAGACATGACGGTTTACACCAGAATCATCCGACCATCCATCTACATTCTCAACCATGTTAATGTATGTAATCACCGCCACAAAAGGTTCTTCGATAACGTTTGTCTGAGGGTTAGCATCACATTTTTGGACGCTCAAAAAATGAGCAATATGTCCACTCTTGCCACAAACAAAGCATGGTCCCTTTTCTTAAGCTTGTTGATTTTGTGCTTGGTCATTTTCACCATTATTTTCTTGGGAGTTCAACCTTTATTTTTGTTGAGTATTTTCTTCTTATGATTTAAAGAAGTATTGTTGTGAGTTTTAGGAGTAACATTATTCGAAGTAATGAAATTTACCTTCATTGTGATGTTATTCTCTTTTGTTTATAAAAGTGTGTTACATTTTAGGTGTTTTGATGATCCTAAAAAATGTAGGGACCTGGTCCATGACAGAGTGTTCTCGCCCAGATTCAAATGAGGTAAAACTATAAAGCTGTCATGTCAGGTGGTAGGTGAAAAGTGTAGTGTCCTACACCAATTGGAAGAGCGAACGAGATTGTCTATTTCAGTGTCTCACAAACAAAGGGACCTAGTCCCTTGTTAAGTTCTCTCGTCCAAATCCATTATTGGGAACAACTGTAAAGTAGTCGTGTCAGAGGTTGGTAAGGCGTCAACATACTACACCAATCAAAATGGACATAGTTATTTATCCAATGGTCAATAACTCTTTATGGTTGACTTAGTCAACATGACAAACAACAAATAAATTCATTCATCCAAAGAAGGGATTCAGCTAGCAAGCCTTTTCAATAACTCACAAAGAAGTTTGCAAGGGACCTGATCCCCACAAGACTGCGATATGAAAAGGTGACAAGACAGCCGTCAGAAAAGCTGCCACATCTGATGTGGTAGGTGAGCAACTTTTCTGAACTGCAGGCCTTCAGCCAATGGAATTGTCTCAACGACTTTGTGGTGATTTATATCATCTCTTACCAAAAAACACAAACTTAAGATTTGACAAACTAAACTTGGATTTTCTCTGAAAATCATAAGCTTGAAAAGTGAAGGTCATCTTCAAGGAAAAACACTGCTTATATCAACAAAAGACCAGATATAGTGCTAAAGAGTCTTGTTGTATTTAGAGCTTGGTGTCTTATGTGCTTACATTGTAAATCTGATCCTAATCTATAAAGGACTCAAGTCTTGTTTCAATTTCTAAAAGTCTAAGTCATCTAGAGTTAGGTGATTTAGTGGGCAACATTGTTGTTGCTTAGACAAAATCTAAATCATCAGAGGGTGGGGGTTTAGTAGGCGGTGTACTATCCATTAGAAAAATCTATTTGGGGAGTCTTTTGGCTGGTGCTTGGAGAATTTGGACAGGGTGTTGGGTAGTGAAGAAACCAATCTTGTCCTAAACTGGGAAAAAATGTCATTTTATGTTAAAGGAGGGGATTGTATTGGGGCATAAGGTGTCAAAGAGAGGGCTGGAAGTTGATCGTGCTAAGGTGGAAGTAATTGAAAAACTCCCCTTCCCATTTTTGTAAAAGAGGTGCGAAGTTTTCTCGGTCATGCGGGCTTTTACAGAAGATGAATCAAAGATTTATTCAAGATTGCTAGGCTTATGTGCAGTCTGCTAGAGAAGGAGATGAAATTTTTGTTTGATGAAATATGCATGCCGACTTTCAAAAGTTTGAAGAACAAACTCACAGAAGCTCCAATCTTAACGTCTAGAAATTGGGAACTCACTTTTGAGCTGATGTGTGATGCAAGTGATTTGGCGGTAGGAGAAGTGCTGGAACAACGGAAATAGAAGGTGTTCCACTCCATATACTATGCATTCAAAATGTTGGATGCAGCCCAGTCCAACTACACTGTGACCGAAAAAGAGATACTAGCATTGGTCTATGCATTTGACGAGTTGCTGTCTTACTTGGTAGGTACTAAAGTTGTTATTTATACGGACCATGCACCTATCAGATACTTGTTCAACAAAAAATATACAAAGCCTCGATTGATCATATGGATTCTATAGTTACAAGAGTTTGATATAGAGATCAAAGATTGAAAAGGTTCTAAAAATGAGATTGCAAAACACTTATCCCAGTTGGAGTGTTCATCCCATGTTGTAGAGAACGGAAGATTGAAGAAGAATTCCATGATGAGAAATTATTGGCACTTGGGGTTACTGAGCTACCATGGTATGCTGACATCGATTAGTGGTATGTTTCCATCAGGTGCTACCTCACATCAAAGGAAGAAGCTCAACCATGATGCTCGATTTTACATATGTGATTAATCATATTTATTCAAGCAAGGGCTGGACAAAATGATATGGAGATGTACCTGAGTCGGAGATGAAAGGTAATAGATAGCTTCAACTCGTATGTATATGGGGGTCATCATGGTGGTGAGCGAACCACACGTAAGGTGCTTTTGTCAGGTTTTTTCTGGCCTACCTTGTTTAATAATGCTGCAAGTTATGTGAAGAGTTGTGATCATTGTCAAAGGATGGGGTCTATTTCAAGGCGACATGAGATGCTACTGCATAACATTTTGGAGGTTGAAATATTTGACGTTTGCGGGATTGACTTCATGGGACCATTCCCTCCATCAAATGGGAAACAATACATACTTGTAGCTGTGGATTACGTGTCAAAGTGGGTCGAGGCTGAGGAATTATCGATGAATGATGCGAAGGAGGTGCTGAAGTTCCTCAAGAAGAATATTTTCACTTACTTCGGGACTCCAAGAGCAAGTAATCAGTGATAGAGGGACACACTTTTTAAATCAATTGGTGAAAAATAATTTGGCTAAATATCGAGTCCGTCACAAGGTAGCTACGACATACCACCCCCAAACAAGTGGTCAGGTAGAAGTGTTCAATCAAGAGGTGAAGCATATTCTCCAAAAGACGATAAATGCACAATGAAAGGATTGGGCAAGGAAGTTTGATGATGCACTGTGGGCTTACAGGATCGCTTAAAAAACTCTATTCGATTTTTCTCCTTATCGATTGGTGTTTGGTAAAGCGCTCCACCTACCTGTTGAACTAGAGTACCAGGCTTACTGGGAAGTAAAGAGGCTGAACTTGGACCCAGAGATAGCCGAAAATAAAAGGATGAATCAGCTACATGAGTTGGAAGAATTCCGACTTCTTTCTTATGAAAACGCCAAGCTCTACAATGAGAAAACCAAACAATGGCATGACAAGCACATCGTGGAAAGATTTTTTTAGCCCGGTCAAATGGTATTATTGTTCAACTCCCAGTTAAGGTTGTTCCCAGGCAAGTTGAAGTCGAAATGGAGTGGACCATTCGAAGTGGTACATATGACCGACTATGGCATTGTAGAGTTATCAGGAAAAGGGTGAAGCATTATTTTGGGCAAGGATTTAACCGATAAGTCGAAACTCTAGGGTTGAGCAATGAATGAGGGGAAGTTGAGTCGTGCCGCGACGTTAAATCATGTGCTACTCGGGAGGCAACCCGAGGTGGGGTGTTGTAAACGTTTTTTGCATTTTATTTTTGTTTTAATAGGGTAGTTTAATGTACTTTTACTTAGGAATTATTTTGGATTGTATTTGTGTTTTGAATTGTAGGGAATGGTGGACAACATGGAAGTTTGCGACCTCATCGCGTTCGCGTCGCGGACGTGTTCCTCAAGTTGAGATCACCACGTTCTCCAAGAAAATAGCCCAAGGCAAGTACGCGACAGATCCGCGTCGCGGACTTATTGATGAGAAATTAATTTCTCATGAGCAGGTAACAGGGGAGTCCACGACCTGAGTGCGTCACAGACTTGTTTTCCAACTTCACATTTTTTGCCAATGCGCTGAAGATGAATTGCACAAGGCTTGTCCGGACAGCTCCGCGTCGCAGATGTGGTAGGTTTTCAGAACTGGGTAATTAAAAGTCGGGTTTTACCCTACTAAATGGATAAAACGCAGCCCCCAATCCCTGTTAATCCCTAAAAAGTGACGACTTTCACTCATCTTTGCACTATTTTTGCAATTTTTACACCAAAACAACTCTTTGTCTTCAATCAATCAAGTCTGTGTCGCGAAGAGTGAAGATTTCCTTCAAAATTCATCAATTTTTTCTCGTTTTTACTACTCAAGGTATGTTCTTGCTTTCTTTTCTTGGGTTGAAACGAAATTGAAAGGAATTATTGGAGTTATGCTTATGGTTGGTGATGATGATGAGTATGAGTGTTTTTTTCTTGGAGATGGGCTTAATAAGTTGAATGTTTGAACATTTTGAACTTAGTATGTGATTGCATGTGTGAAAACCTAAATTACTCATCTAAAAAGATGTTTTCATGCACTTTTGAAGCCTATGGGTTTGAAATAGAAATGATTAAACTTCATATTGTGGGGGTTGAGGGAAATGCTTGAACTAGTTAATTAAGAGTGTGGTTTAAATTCTTGAGTAAAATCACTAGGGTTGGATTCTGATGTTTGAATTAGGGAAATAATGAGATTTGTATGTTGTGAACATGTTAGGGAAGTCTGAATACCTTTCTGTTCTAAAAATATGTTCCAATTTGAGTATGGGGTGTTGTTCCCTCATCGAAACCCTGATTGAAGTGTATTGTTTTTGTGTGCAGGTTGTTGTTGACACCCAATTTTGGCCTTCCACAATATAAATTAGTCATCGAGCTTCTTAAATTTCAAACGATTTAAAATAACTAACTTTATAAAATTTTAAATATTTTTCGAGTTATTTTAAGTAATTTTTAAAACGTTAAAAAATAATTTACATATTCTATATGATTTTGCATATATTTATTAATGTTTGAAAATCATCTCAAAAGATTTTAGTTTAACTTAATATTTGATTAATTAGTTTAGCTAATTTATAATTTATATTTTGAGTTAATTATCTTATAATAGAATTAATTATTTTATTTCGTTAAGATTAAGAAACTCCTTAATTAATTTATAAACAATTTTGGGTCACTTCTTAAACCCTTCAAAAGACCAAGTCTTGGGCCCTCTTTCTCTGAATTGCCAGCAGCCCATTTCAATTCCAGCCCAATATCTCCAACCCTTTACTACACAATCAGCCCATCAACCCAACTTCCTCAATTCTATTTTTCTCCTCCACTTACCAGCACATTATATTCCCAAGCCCAACAAGAATCTAGTTTATAACTCTCTTATGCAGAAACAATACTTACATCATACATACTCAATAATACAAAACCGACCCCACCCCCAAATTTTCTTCTTCTTCCTTGTGTGAAACCCAGAAAAATCAGAAGAAAAAAAACCCAGCGAAAATCCCTGCAAATCACGAGAATCCCGCAGCAAATCACGTCCTCTTCCCCTCTTTCTTTCTTTTCCGTTGAAAATTTGGTACCATGGACAACTTTGAATCTTATCTCTTTAAGATTTAAATTTGAAAATCACTCCCAAATCGACCCCGAATCCCTCTATATAAACCTCCATCTTCTTTAGTGTTAGGGGCGGAGAAAAAATTGTGGTGAGGAAAATAAAGTTAGAGGAGATCGAATCTTTTTTTTTTTGAAAAAAAAAAATAATTGATAGAATTTTTTTTTAGAGAAGAGAAAAGAAGAAATCGATAGGGAAATTTTTCCATCTAAAAAATACATACCTCAAATGTCTTCAAAAGTGCAAGATCAAGAGTTAAAAATAAATAAATTAATAATATAATTTTTAATTTTTCGAGTTCATCGGAATCTTGTGTAGTCGAAATTCGTGGTGAAAGTTGCTTTGTGGTCAAGCTTGTCGTCCTGGAACGCTGCTCCAAGAAAGGTAACACTTCTCCCCTCATTCACGTATTAATGATTTTGATTCTGAGTTTGTTATCGTTTAAATTTCTTATGTATGCTTTGATTTGCTCTACTTATAATATTGAGATTTTTAGATATGTTAAATTTCTGGGCCCCCATTCCCTCAAAATTGCTACTTAGTTCCAGTATAACTCACATGTTGATGAAATGTTGTTGTCTTAATAATTTTTATCATGAATCTGCATTTGGATGTGATATGGCCTAAGTTAATGTGTATGGCTACTTACTGCATTTAGCAATAAAACATAAGCCCTTGCTCTAATCATGTTATATGCATACATGTCTTTAACTTATAATGTCTGGACACTAGTGTAGTCTTGAGTATCTTTGGTTATGATTTTAACACATTCCGGTGTCAACTTCTAAATACATTCGTGTGTAGTTTGGCCTAAGATTCTGTCCATTTATTTATATGTGTTATGGCAATGTCCTCCTAGTTTATTCCTTCTAATATTATTTGAGAGCATGTGCAAGTTTGTGTTCAAATAAATGGAAAACAAAGACATGATGGGTCTTTACTTTCCTTTAAAGTCAATTGATATGTTAAGTATTTTGGGTTGATTCTTCCTGGTTGTTTGTTTAAGTTAATTGTTTTATTATTTTTTTCCATTTATTTGATTTATGTTTTGTCCTAAAGATCTGTTAGATTAGTTTTTTTTTTTAGATGCTTATTAATCCTTTTTTTTTTTTTTCGTTTGTTGTGTGAACTTGCTCCGAGTTCGAATGAATTCTCCTCTCCCTTGCATTCTGAGAAGGCTGTAAAGGCCTATACCCATCCCATCTCGAGTCAGCATGCTTGTCAATTTAAAGACCACGATGAACAGGTAGAAAAGGCAGCATATTAGAGGGGCTGGAATATGTTGCAGGTCCTAAAGTCTAAGGGAGTGGACTGCATACGATCCGTATACACTCATTATACAGTGATATACAAGTCTAAATAGCGGAATATAAGTTCAAAGTGGAGATACAGGTGATGAAAGATTTAAATGGAGTGTATACGGTTGACATTCAATCTGATATACAGAAAAATGGGTCAAGATATGACCCGTATACAACAGTATATACTCTGTATATACACTGAATTTCAAGGGCGAAAATGGGGCCAAAGCCCAATACAATTGCAGCAGTAGCCCAATTATTTGGGAAGTGAGGGTTTGGCACCAACAATAGCCCAAACTCATTATTTTCTTTCATTGCTTGATTATCTTTTACTTTTGTTTGTGTTGATTTTATGTTAACTCTAACCTTTGTATTGTTTTGGTTTAACTTAATTAAACTCTCCAAAAGATAGCTATAATCTTTATGTTAGTTTATTTTGATAAAATTCAATTTTTTATTTGAATATCTTTAAAATGGTTTTCATGCTTTAAATAATTAAATTGATTTAAATTGTTATTAAAAACATATCAAATAAATTCTAATTTATTTAATTTGTTAAAATCTTAATCACTTGCAATTTAATTCAAATATTTCAATTAATATTCTCTTTTCTTGTGAATTAAAAACTATTCTTTGTTTAATTATTTTCTCAAATTAATTATTTTCTAAAAAAAAAATACTTAACCTAAGTCGTTGGATAACCGCATGTTAGCGGATGCTTCAAATGCCTTAAAAACCTTCTTGAAGCGTAAATAAGAACCTCTTACCCATTTTCTCTGAATTTATTAAGATTTAATCTGTTAAAATCTTTTTAAATTAAGTTTTCTTAATTTCTTTAAAAAATTAAGTGGCGACTCTTTTCTAAGTATTTTTCTCAAATTGTTTTATACTTAGAAACATTTCAAAAAAAGTGATTTTTCTAAAGATAGTAAAAATTACGGCATAACAGTTGTCATGTCGAGTTTACAAAGGTCAATCAAGGCGGTAAAGTCTAGCAGCCGCAAGTGGGTTAGAAATGGCAACATAATTCCCCCAGCACCATCAGTCCCAAGAGGACACACTCAGTGGTTTGGGGCCAACGCAGTCCTCCCAGAGGGTTGAAAGTGGTACAAGTCCCACATGGAATCTAAATGCTTCTCCGATGTGGTTCTTGAAAATGAGAATATGGAAAGGGACTTTCCAAACATCAGGTGTCGTTTGCTCGAGCTGAATATAGGCTTCATCTTCCAAGACCCTTCTAAGTACAAAATTAGTTTGGTCCGGGAATTTTATGCAAATTGGAAGACAGATGCTCGCTCACACTATGTTACAGTGAGGGGCATAGAAGTCTCTTTCACTCCAACATCACTCCTGATGTTCTTACAAGAATCAACATCACTCCCTCTTATTAGACAATCAGGTATACCCTCTGCGGTGTTCAGTCCACAGCTAAATGTATTAGGCATAGGCACCGTGGTTATCATCAGTCATGCTTGTATGCCCACATGAATAGAGAGCCCCGCGTGTGGCTGAAGATCGTCATGAATTGGTTGATACCAAGATTACATTTCACCGAGGTGACACGGGACCAAGTCTGGTTGTTCGACGTAATGATGACGGGGCTTCCTATCAACATTGGATCAGTGTTAAAGTCGACAATGCGCAAGGCAGCTCACGTGGGCGAAGGTTTGCTTTTGGTGGATTAATTACTCAATTGTGCAGGTATGTTGGTATTACGAAAGAGCCTGTTGACTATATGACATCCCTTTTCACCACGCCCATCGATGTCACCAAGATAAAATGGCCGAAAATTATGCATGGACCCATCCTCACTATAGTTGGACGCAATAGGAGAGATGATATGGTCACAGCGAGAATGTACGGGTTGGAGATGTTGCATTATAAAAATGGATGTCGAGCATCATCTCAGGAGCAGCTAGATGAGGTAGCTATGAAATACCCGCTGAATTAGCATGCGATGGTCATGCTAGGATTGGGGCTTGAATTTTTCGAGCCGATTTGGGATGATGTCCCAATCAATGAAAACAAGCGAAGATCCTGTTCGGATAGTGAATCAGACTCTGCTTAGGAGGAAGGCAACTCTCTAGCCTGCGAGGAGATCGACAGTGACGCCAAAATGGAGGCTTAATCAGGGAAGACCACCTTACATTTCTCTCTTTTCTTGTTGAAAACTGTTTCACTGAGGATAATGCTTAATTTTAAGTGTGGGGTGGGGATTATATTTGTGTACATAGCTTTATTTGTTCCTGATTTTTTTTAATATTTATTTATTTATTTTATATTGGGTTCCTTGATAGTTGTTTTTTATTCTTTAGATAAGGACAGTTCCGTTGAATCATATATAAAAAAGTGTCTTAGGATCTAGTTGAGTCAAGCCGCCCGATGATAGATGGATGGCGACCGTCTTAAGGGCTGGTTTTGTCAATTGAGTCTTTAGGTTTGCTTTTCGGCTGATGGAACACAATTGTGGTGGATTAGGCTGACAACTGCTAAATTGGGTAAATCTGTACTGAGACGTCTAGGATCATTTATATGACTCCCCTCTTGTGGTTGTTTTTAAATTAAAATTTGTTGGCCGTTGTGAAGCAGTAGTCAGTATCAATGTTAAGTTGGATGTGTGACAAGTGCTTAGAAAATGTACATTCCCTGCTTATGATGAAGGTCTAGAACTTGCCCTGTGTGTTTGCCAACGAAAAATAGGAGAATTAGGAATTTGAGAAGTGATATAGACATTTCTTTGGTAGCCCTGTTTATGTTATACTCTACCCACCTTAATGTTACCTCTAGTTAGCCCCCTTGAGCCTTGAACTATTTTTTTAGGCAACCCTCTATGTAGCTTATACGGTTCGTTCTTTGACCTAGCGCTATGATCCAAAAGATCCTAAGCATTTTTGTGTGAGCACAAAAAAAAAATCAAAAGTTAAGTGGGCACCCCAAAATTAGTATTCTAAAGATATATATAAATGTTTTAAAAAAAAAATTATAAAGGTGAAAATGATGAGAAAACAATAATAATCTCTAGACGGGTTGATGTCTAAGAGCAGCGAAAAAAATTAAAAATGGTGGGTCAAAGGAAAATTGTGGAAATAGTTAGAAATTGAAAAAGAGACCAAAATAGTTCTTGAGAAAAGAGTCTAAGACGGGGTTATGAGATAAGTATCTGAAAATTGCAGTGTTAGCACTAAAACGCTTGGGAAAGCAGTCACTATTCTTATTCTCGAAATGTTCCTACCTGTCCCCTAACCCGCATTACAACCCTGAAAAAGACCCTATTGATCTCGAAATGTCGAATTCTTGAAAGTAGTGAAGCAGTACACTAAGGGTCATCCTATGGGTCATTAGTTGTAGCCAGGGAATTATGTTGAGAGCGTGAGCATAAATTTTCCCCGCACCCTTTTTGTGTGAAGAAGTCATTGTGGGTGTTCAATTGTAGTGAGGCACATGTTTGATGAAATGTGAGAGTGATATATTGTGGATCTATGGCTGCACGCAAATTTTTGTTGTTTAAAGGAGTCTATTCTTGAGGGTGGATTGTTTTGCTATAGAGATGCCTAAAAACACAAAGTAATGTTATGTTGTCATCTAGTTGTTGAAGTTGTTGTGACCTAAGCTGAAAGGCTTGTAGGTATAGTAGTAGAGTTGTAGTGTTTCCATAAGTGCAAAACTGTTCGAGGACGAACAATGCTATAAGTGTTGGGTGGTGATCTTAGGCGTATTCGTGCCTAAAAATCATTTTTATCCCATGAATATAGCTGAGTTAGGACGTTTTGGCAATTAAGTCTAGTATTTTGAGTCTTTTAGAGTCGTTTGATTCCGCACCCTCTAACCAATGTGATTAGATGTTTCAGGTCAAAGATCATTGGGAAAGAAGCTGAATTTGGGCACCGGATCGAAGAGAGGAAAGTAGAGGAAGGAGTAGCAGAAAAGAAGAGCCAGAAAAGCTTCTGCACTGGCAAGGAGCAGCTCTGTGTCGCGGAGGCACTCCCCCCCCACACACTGAAGGAGCCCGTGATAAGGACGCGTCGCGGAGGGCGTAAATGCTAATGAAAAAAAGGGATTCCCCTTAACAGGGGAATCAGCGATGGAGCCGCGTCGCGGATGGTGTTCCTCCTATGTGAAGAACTTAGCGAGGGATAAGGGGGCAACGGAACCGGGATTTACCGGTTCCCGGTCCGATCCGGTCCGATACCGGTTCGGTACCGGTTAGTCCCAGTACAAACAGGTTCGGTCCGGTTCCGGGACAGGTACCGAACCAAAAACCGGAATTTACCGGTCTGTCTCGGTTCTGAAACTTATCGGTCCGATCCGGTCTGGTCTTGTTAATTATTATTTTTTTAGTTTTAGCCGTTTATAGCCGTTGGGTAACGGCTAGTGGCTCCCCCCCCCCCCCCAAACGGCTATTTTATCCCAAAACCAGCAAATTAAACCCCCTTTCCCCCCTAACTTTTTTAATATCCTAAAGTTTTAAATACTACACTTTAACCCATTTTTTTACTTATAAATACTCCTAAAATTCATTATTTTATCACAAACTCATCTACTCATCTTCTATTTTCTCAACTCTCAACTCTCTAATCTCTAATTCTCTAATATATAATATCTTAAATTCCGGTGTTGCCTTATTTGGTCTTTGAAAATTGGATTTGGAGCTTCAAAATTCAACTTTCAACTTTCCACATTCGGCTTTCGGCGGTCATATTCGTTCCAACTTTTAGTTTACATTACATTTATATTTAAATAATTTTTTTTGTGTGATTTATTATTTGCATTACATTTTTTGTATTATTTTGTGATTTATTATTTACATCTTACGTTTAATATTTTAATATGGATTCCGGTAAAAATATTGTTCAAAAAGGAAAGGGTAAAAAAAGTGCATTTGAGCGTGTAAAAAATATGTGTAACTTTACATCATTCGATAATGCAAAACCGGTAGTTCTTCTAAATCAAAAACTAAAAAATCTACTATATTAAGAATAAATACGGATGATTATACACATGTTGATGATAGTGTTTTCAATATTGATAGTAATTCAGGATTAGATCCTTATCATGAACATTTACAACGTCGCTTTGGTAATTTTGATGAGGATTTGCCTAGTGATAATGATAATGAAAATGATATTGATAATTATACTGATACGCCTTCTTTTGATGATGATGATGATGAAACTGAGCCACCTACTGCTACTAATACTCCCAGTCCCGCTCCTAGTCCCGCTCCCTTTCGTTGTACGGCCCCTGTTTCCCCCGTACATCCTAGGCCTAAGGTAGAACGTGCTAAAAAATCGATTGTTTGGCAATTTATGACACAAAATGAAGATAAAACATAAGTTATTTGTAACAAATGTAAACATAGATTAAATCATAAAACTGTTGGTAAATCTGGCGGGACGGGACATTTGAGTAGTCATTTAATGTCTAGTTGTAAAAATGAATTTTTGCATGCTAAAACGGTAGCGGAAGCTAAAAAAAAATGGTACCTCTCTTCCTGAAAATGTTGGAGTAGGCGGCTCTAACATGGTACAAACACAATTAAATCCGTCTAATGTTTCTGGCTCTAGTTTACCACTTTCATATAGTAGAGAAAAAGATCTTGAAGAATTAGCTAAAATGATATGTGTTATGGGTTTACCATTTAGTTTTGCTGAAAATCCCAATTTTATACATTATATTCAAATTGTATATAATCCAAATTTTAAAGATTTTGCTAGAAATATAATAAAAAAGGCTGTATTTGATTATCATGCACAACATTTTCAATATCTTCGTTGTTTATTTTATTATAATACTTGTAAAATAGCTATTATTTCTGATATGGGTCATAGTGTAAACGGTAACGATTATTTGACTGTTACTGCACATTGGATTGATGAAAATTGGTATATGTAAAAAAGAATTTTAGGTTATAAATATTGTCAAATGCAAAAAACCGTAGTTATATTGCTCAAACTATTTTAGATATTTTACAAAGTTATGGAATATGTGATAAAATAAGTAGTATAACATTAGATAATGCTTCAAGTAATAATGTTGTTGTTGAATATTTAAAACCTACTCTTTGTTCTTTTTTTGGTGATAATTATCATATTAGGTGTACTGCACATATATATAATTTGATGGTTAGAGATGGTGTACAGATGTATGATAACGGATGTACAAAAGTAGAAAATGCATGTCATTTTATATTTAAATGTCAAGTTAAGTCTAGACGTAAAGATTTTCAAAATCGTTGTTTTGAAAATAACCTTCCACTTAGAAAAATTCCAAAAACAGTGGCTACTAGGTGGAATACTTTATATGAAATGCTTGTAGTCGCTTATGAATATAGGATACCTTTACAAATGGTTTGGAATGCTCATAATTCTGATATGGCATATAGACTAGATGATAGTGATTGGCGTGATATAAATGAACTTATAGATTTTCTAAAAGTTTTTTATTTAACTACAAAAAGAATATTCGTACTTTATAGTCCTTCAATTTGTACTGTTTTGCCTGATATTTGTAGAATTTCTTCTAAATTATATCAATATAAAAATAAACCAAGATTTCAACAAACCATTGAAAAAATAATTCTAAAATTTAAAAAATATTATATTCCTATTCCTCAAATTTATTTAACCGCATGTCTTTTAAACCCTAATTATAAAGATATAGGTGCATCAAAAATGGTTGAAATTTTTTATTTTAACTTAGATATTAATGATGTATTAGAAGAAATTCCTAGTTGTGAACTAGTTAAAGATAGCATAAAAATTGAAGCTAGAAAATTGTATGATTTATATAATGCTTATATAAATAATTCAAGTGATGAACCTCAAAGCTCTAGGAGTGGATTTCATGAAGATAATATTGATGATTATTTATATGATTATCTTGAACTTTCACACGATAATAGAAATGATTTTGATGCCTATGTTAATCAAAATATAGAACCTACTGAAGATATTCTCGCATGGTGGAGAATTCGCGGCAAAGAATTTCCGAAACTACAACCGATGGCTTGAGATATATTAGCTATGCAAGCATCGTCAGTAGCTTCAGAAGGCGTCTTTAGTGCAGCAAGGTTTCAACTTGGAGATCATAGGCATTCACTAGCAGCTAAGGCTGGCAAACGGACCGGTTTTGACCCGGTCCGATCCGGTTCCTGTCCGGATCCCGTACCTGTCCGTCCGGTACCGATTGAACCGGTAAGGAACCGGTCTTCCAGTATACCGGACCGGTTACCGAATCGGTTCCCGGTTTTTTATCCGGTTGAACCGGTTCGATAAGAACCGGTTCCGGACCGGTCCGATCCGGTAAGGTCCGGTTGACCCGGTTTTTTAATATATTTTTTTTAATATTAGTTTAAAGTTTAAACATTAATATAAAATTAAATTTTAAAGTTTAAACTTTTTCAATATAAACTTTAAAGTTTAAACATTAAATTCAATCTTAAACTTTAAATTCAATATAAACTTTAAACTTTAAATTCAATATAAACTTTAAACTTTAAATTCAATTTCAAACTTTAAATTCAATATAAACTTTAAAGTTTAAATTCAATTTCAAACTTTAAATTCAATATAAACTTTAAACTTTAAATTCAATTTCAAACTTTAAATTCAATATAAACTTTAAACTTTAAATTCAATTTCAAACTTTAAATTCAGTATAAAATTTAAAGTTTAAATTCAATATAAACTTTAAATTCAATATAAACTTTAAACTTTAAATTCAATTTCAAACTTTAAATTCAATATAAACTTTAAACTTTAAATTCAATATAAACTTTAAACTTTAAATTCAGTTTCAAACTTTAAATTCAATATAAACTTTAAACTTTAAATTCAATTTCAAACTTTAAATTCAATATAAACTTTAAACTTTAAATTCAATTTCAAACTTTAAATTCAATATAAAGTTTAAACTATAAATTCAATTTTAAACTTAAGTTCAATATAAAGTTTAAACTTTAAATTCAATTTATAAACTTTAAACATTAAATTCAATTTCAAACTTTAAATTCAATAAAAAGTTTAAACTTTAAATTCAATTTCAAAATTAAGTTCAATATAAAACTTTAAATTTAATTTGAAACTTTAAATTCAATATAAACTTTAAAGTATAAATTCAATTTCAAACTTATATAAACTTTAAAGTTTTCAATTGAAGTTTTTAATATAAATATATAATATTATATAATAATTAAAATAATTAAAATTTATAATTTTTTGTTATAAAAAAAATGGTACCGGATGAACCGGTAAAACCCGGTTCCAAATCGGTCCAACCCGGTTCCAAACCGGTTACTAACGGACCGGGCTGAACAGGTTGGTTTTTCCGGTAAATCCAGTCCGGTAAAATTCGGTACCGGTAAGAAAATCCGGTAAGATAAATCCGGTACCGGTACCGATTCCGGTAAAATCGGTCATGTTGACCCGGTCCTGTCCGTTTACCAGCCTTACTAGCAGCCGACAGCTTGGAGATATCGGTATTATTTCGTGATTGGATTAATGCGGAGAGAAGAAATTTGGATCGTGAACCACTACCGACCAAATTTCAAGATGACATTGATGAAGTAATGCAGGATTATAGTGACGACGGGATTGAAGCAATGGAAGATCTTTCTATTCAACCAATTCCCGAACATGTTACTAAAGAAATGTTGAATGATTTACGAAAGGATTTATATGGTGGGACCAACTATTAGTAAGAGTATGATAATTCGAGATTTAATTCAAACAGAACCCTTCCTATAAGGTGGTTGTGTAGATTAAATCTTTTGATACTCTACTAATATTTTTGTAAATGTAATTGTAACATCAAATAAATATTAATAAAAATATAGGCTATTCGCCTTAATTTGTTTTTTATTATTGTTGTATTAAATTAAATTTTTTAATTTTTAATTTTATAACTTTAAAGTTTGAATTTAAAATTTTCAAACTTTAGAAGTTTGAATCTAAAATTTTCAAACTTTAAAAGTTTGATTTAAAAATTTCTAACTTTAAAAGTTTGAATTTAAAACTTTCAAACTTTAAAAGTTGAAATTAAAATTTTATAACTTTAAAGTTTAAATTTAAAATTTTTAAACTTTTAAACTTTAAAGTTTGAAATTTAAATTTTACAAACTATAAAGTTTGAAATTTAAAGTTTCAAACTTTAAAAATTTGAAATTTAAATTTTACAAACTATAAAGTTCGAAATTTAAAGTTTCAAACTTTAAAATTTTGAAATTTAAATTTTATAACTTTAAAGTTTGAAAATTTTAAATTTTTTAATTTTTAAAGTTTGAAATTTATGTTTTTTTTTTAAAGTATTATAATTAAATTATATTGAATTAGATAAAATTAAATCAATGTTTAAACAATTTAAATTAATATTTTTTAAAAAAAAAAACGATCTATCCCGGTTTACCAGTCCGGTCCGGTCCGGTGCATTACCGGTTTCCTTCTGGACCGGGATGGAACAAATATTTTTTACCGGTTACCGCTCCGGTTCGGTCCCGATTCCGGAATGGTACCGGTTCGCGTAGTACCGGTTCCAGAATTTACCGGTCCGGTAATACCGGTTCCGGTACCGCCGCCGGCCCTAGCGAGGGAACACCTCCGCGTCGCGGACCTGGGCAGAAAAGTCATCCCACGTGTTAATTGTTGGACTATAAATAGTTTAAGTGTTTTTATTGCACGCACACTTCCCAAAAAATGGGATTTGAAGCTAAGGGCGAATTTAGAGCTAAAATCTAGGAGTTTTCTTCTTCTTCATCATCTTGGTAAAGACTTGTATGAATATACTTTATTTTATCTTGGCATTTTGTAGCATGAGTAGCTAAAATCCTTTGTCCTAGGATTGTGGCTATGAATGATGATTTAATGTGAAGTTATTCCAAGTGCAAAAGGGGTTAATGTTTATTTTGTGCTTGCATTCTTGCTTTACTATTTTATTGCTTGATCACCATTAGAATATATCTAGTGTCCATTCTTGAAATTGGAAGACGAATAGAATGATAGACTAAAGAAGGCGAGGAGTGTGTTCAATCTAGAGTAAATGTTAGGTTGATTTGTGTATAGGAATAATACATATCCTTTGCACCACATTTGGTTGAAAATGCAAGATGAATGCTTAATACACTATTATTGATTTTGACCTAACCCCGCTCAATGATGTAGTTAGGTGTTCAATAGTGGTAGGCGATTAGAAGTCGGAAGATTATGATCGTAAATTGAACCTTGCCAACCCGCAACAACTTAACCCAATGCACTTTGAAATAGAAGCACATTGAATAGGAATTCAAAAGCTACAACCCTAGGATGTCTCTCTAACTTGCGGAGTCTCTTTGCTAAAAACATCGTTTTCTTTAAATTAGCTATTTTTTGTTAAGGTTGAAATAATAGTTAATTAAATCTCTCAATTTCATTAATGTTTGGGTGAATTTAGATAGTTGTTGTAAATTATTTTTTTGTTGTTGATTTGAAGTCTCTTGGGTACGAACTTTAGACTTTAGGAGTCTATTACTACTTGAGTGACCACGTGCACTTGCGTGCGCTTATGGAAGCAACAAACCCGCCCTACCCCGCCCCATCCCACATATTTTATAAAAAAACATTTCAAATAATAGGCTTAGTAAGTTTTCAACTTAAGAAATTAAAATTTTGTTAGTTGTTAATTACTAAAATTAACATGTTATGACATTATTTTAACATTACAATATTTTATAACTCTTTTAATATGTCAGCAACATTTTTTTGGTGGATCTGAATTGGTTACATTTGATGTAATAACAAAATATTAAATGCAAGTAGTGAGATAATTTTTTCTTCTTTCTAGTTTATTTGCCATTCAAAAAAGTTTACGTCAAGAAATTATTTTAATAGATAATGTTATATTACTCTTATAACATGTATAAAGTTAAAATTAAGTTTGAATCCACATGAAATCACATATATCCGCAATTCGCCTCGCCCCATATTAATTTAAAAAGAACCCACTTCAACCCGCCCCGCATCCCACCCGTCCCGCACAACCTTAAACCCTCCCACCCGCTAGTCTTAAACCCACCCCGCACCACTTTCGTCCCGCCCCATTGCCATCCCTACTACACATCAAAATATTAGAAAAATTAAAAAAAAAACTTTAGGGATCCATTACTGGGATGGAGCCAAATCCCACCACACACTATGTTAGGTTAGGAAAACTTTGTATGGTGTAGGAAAGAAAAGGACATAAAATAATCTGTGGAATAGTGAAGGGGAAAATTCCACCATACAAATAGACAGTACGTTTTGGTTTCAATTAAAGACTTGGACTGTTACTAGCCATTGACCTGGTCTTGACTCTTCAATTATAATTGGATCGTCAAATTAAAAGTTGTACATAGTACGAACATTATGAATTTATGATATTTAATTATTTATTTATTTTCCAAAGTCGGTAAATATCCATGTAAGCAAAATTTAATTTACGTGATTATGTCGAGGATTAATCATATGTAATTCTCTTCTCTCGGAAATATATACGAAGTTCCAATTTATTATTTAATTTTAGAAAGATTACAGTGTTACTAATTTTATACCGTTTTGTATTTGATGATGAAAACAAACAATAAGAATGCGCTCGTTACGAAGGAAAATTACGTGAATCTTTTACTCTTTTTTTTTTTGTGTTTGATACATGAATAAATATCATTATTATTGTAAAAATATTCATAGAAGGATGATTTTTCACAAATGGCCTTCTTTAGGTAGAATAATGTCTAATTTTTAGTGGCAATAAATATGTAATTTAACGAAGAGTGTTAAAATCTTTATCGATATTAGTTAATTATTGTTGAATTCAATTTCGGTATACACTTTAGGATATTTACAAGGAGTGTTAATTCTCTTTTAAAAAATAACATATTTAGTGACAATTAAACTATTATCATTAATTAATTGTTGCTAAAATTCATTTATAGTAATACTATAATGACACTAACTTCATGATATCGATATTGAATGAGTGAATTTAACCACAAAAAACTTTAAACAATAGCATAAAATTTATGTCATTAAAAATTATTTTTGATGTCGTGCGGAGTACGTACATCTTATCAATCGATATAACTAAATTGGATATCACATTGTAGAAAAGTAATAATTTTTTTAAAAAAATATGTGTCATCTACTAAATACTCCATCAAATTTTCAAAATATATGGGGTGAACTTTTTCGATGTAATAAAACTTTCGACCTCGAAATTAGTTGAATATTCTGATTCCAGTGACCTTTTGAACAGCAAAGAGAAACCCCATTGATTTGGGATTTGGATTACTAGTGGACTGACCTGGTCTTACATTTTAATTGGTAAAAGTCATCCACTCTACTCTCTCACTTGATGGATACAATTTATGAGATATTTCCATTTATCAATATGCTTCTTTCCCCCTTGTAATTAAATATAAACAAAATATTATTACTATACAAAAAATAATTTTTAAATGTAATAAATTAACGATAATAATTTAGAAAAAAGTTTTGAAATATATCCAAATATTTATTGAATTATAGTTACGATATCGAACTTTTAAATGGACCTTTTATCCTTCTGCACTATTTAATAGTGTATTTTAAATGTATATATCACATGAACATAAAAAATATTGCATCATTATAAATAGTAATGTGTCCACATGAGCACATATATATATACCTTTAAAATATATTATTAAATAGTGCAGGGGTAAAATGTCCTCCATAAAGTTTAGTATCGTAACAATAATTTCGGTCAAAGTTGAAGTATTTTTCAAACTTTTTTCCCTTGTAACTTAGTAGTAAAAACATCTTTTTAGCGTCATCTAACACTTTTTGTAAATGTCTTTAAATGCTATAGTGACACTGAATCTAAAGACAATAAACTAATATTGGTAAATACTTTATCACTCTCTGGTAATGTGTATATATTTTTTTGGTAAGTGTTAATGTATATATTTATTATTGATAAAAGTTATTTTTGTTGTAATGTATATAAAGAGTTAATTTTTTTTATGTAATGAATACTTAAAGAATAAACGTAAATGTTTTTTCAAAATCAGAATTGAAGATATCTGATAAAAATATTTTATTGTACTCATTTGAAATGATCCATAATTCAATTATTATAAAATTTACTGATAAATTTTTTTAAAAATTAAGTATATATTATTAAGACAAGTTATTTTGAATGATAAACCTCATATTTGATAAATATAGCGTCCAAATTTTTGGTAGTTTTCAATTGAAGGAAGTTCTTCTCCTCTCCTCACCTTAAAAACAATTGAAAGATTGGTCAATAACGGGTGACGAAAAATTGAAAAACATTAAAAGAGAGAAAAAAAGAAAAAAAAATATTTCATTCATCTTAATTTATGTGATATTTTTTTAAATTTTGAGAATAAAATAAAGTTTTGTTTGATTACGATTCTTTTCATTTGCTTTATAATTTATGTGATCTTTTTTTGAATTTTGAGAATAAAGTAAAGTTTTGTTTGATCACGATTCTTTTCATTTGTTTTATAAATATTTTGAATAATCAACTACAGTAACTTATATATTAAAAAGTTCACGTCTCACGTTCTAACTTCTTAAAAAAATTAACTTTCAAAATCCGAACGGAACTACCTAAATTATAATCAAGGGAATAATGGCAAAGACTTTGAAGTCGTCTCCTATAGCATTGGCCTCTTCTCCTTTGTTTCAACTCAAAGTAATATAAATAGTAGGTATGATCAATGTTATTATAATAAATTAAAGGTGTGAAGAAGCACAACACATAAAAAAAACAAAATTGTATTTTGAGATTCATTTTATGGCTTTGATCAATAAACTTATTTTCTTTTTGGTGTATTTTGGTTATAACCAAATACTGCCTATTCTTGGAGAAAATCACTCAGCACCACCAAATTATAAGGTGGTTAATATCAGCTCGTTGCTACCAAAACCATACTGCCAAGAATCTACCTCAGGTAAAATATTCTCTATTTACACTTTTAACTTTTACAACTCTTATCTACAGAGAAGAATTTAAAAATTTTAGATTATAGAGTATATCACTACAAAAAGAAAGGGAAGATATATTTATTCGATTCGAAGTCCTTTAAGCAAATAACTCAATTTTTAATCTAGTGCACTATTTAGTATTTCTTTTTAGTTCTTTTAGAAAAAAAAAATTGTCTTTTTTTTCTAGTTTCACAGCTTCTTAGTTCTAACTTCCACGTAGTATGTTTAAGACTATAATTTTTATTTTTTAAAATATATTCTATGTAGTTTTAATTTACTACTATAATATTCTAAAGTCTTATTTACTTTTCTAAATTCTGTGTCTAAGTAAAAAATATCATTGAATTATATATGCGAAATAGAACAAAAATGCCTACAGTTAATAGTTTGATTTTTAAATACGATAATTTGGTACGAAAGTTCCCTTATAACTTTTCTAGATAAATATATTATTCTTATTCTTTTTAAACGCTTTGTTTTCTTAATAATAACTTTTTATTATTTGCAAATGCTTATTCTATTTCAATTTGAAAAATATTAAGAAATACGAATATTTCCTATTTTTAGAAATGTTTTTGCGCCATCAAAATGGAATTAATGATTGAGTTAATATTATTCTTTTATATATGATATATATTATTGATTAAAAAGGTACATGTACTTATTCTATTTTTAACTAATAAAATGAGATTATCCAATTGTATATTCTCTTTTTTACCCCTGCATGAGATCACCTATTTACTATTTCACTTTTTTTTCATCTATTGAATTTGCTTACAGGTTCAGCAATCGGATCGCAGAAATTGAAAATCGTACCAAGACATGGACCATGCTTTCCAAATGCTAAAACTCCAACATCCGATTCCGAGCAACTTATGAATTGGGATAAAGTTAGAGTCCGTTCGATCAATAAAAAACCTAAAAATACTCCACTTGCTCTTAGTAATTATGATTACGGAAGCTACACTGTAAAAATAGGTCTTGGCACACCTCGACAAGACTTCTTCTTAATGTTTGATACAGGTAGCCCAGCGACATGGGTGCGTTGCAAGTCGTGCACCAAAGGTTGCAAATCAAACAATCGTTTATATGATTTTTCATTATCATCGACACATACAAATAAAAAAAGCGGGTGCAATGGTCAATTCGGGGCTAGTTATCATGATAATTCGTCAGTAAAAGGCATTTGGGGATGTGATACTTTTACCGGAAATGATCATGAGATTGGTCCAATACAGAATTTTCGATTTGGTTGTGGCCAAATTTTGAAAGGTGACTTCGATGAAATGGATGGAATGCTTGGGCTTGGCAAAGGAGATTCCTCTGTAACGTCTCAAATTCCTTCGATACAAATGTTCAGTTATTTTATCCCAATCACAAGTAGCCGTATGGGAAATTTATATCTTGGGAACGAACAAGTGATGGATCGATCTAAGGATTGTTCAATTACTCAATTTACAGGGTTGGTAGATGGGCAATGTAAAGACTGTTACTATGTTGATCTAATTGGTATAAGCGTTGCTGGAAATAAACTGGATGTATCTTCGAAAATGATAGCTTCTGGAGGTACAGTTATAGACAGTGGAACTGTGATTACGTATTTGCCAGAAGAGGTATATTATGCACTTCGTCATGCTTTTAGACAGTCCATGTTGGGATATACATTGTTAGAAAAGGCTGATGACTTAATGGACACTTGCTACAGTGTGAACAAACTTTTAACTATACCAGAGATTAAATTTCATTTTGGAAAAGAGTATAGTATTGATGTGAGTTTGTCAGAAGCAGGGACTCTATGGACTCAAACAGAATCAACAATGTGTTTGGCTTTTGCTCCTGCAAAAGATAGCTCCATTATTGGTAGCGTTCAACAACGTGGAATGAATGTCATTTATGATTTGGAACATAAAAGAATTGGATTTGGCACCAATTGTCCAATATACTGATTAGAGCCAGAGCCAGAGCAAGTTTTCGTTTTTCATGTAATCCTTTTATATTGTTACTACTTGTTTTTTATAAGCAACTTGTGATTACTATTTGTTGTTATATATAGAGAGAGGGATTGAGTTTTTTTTGTTTGGTATGAATGGAAAATGTTTTCTCGTAAATTAAGTGAGTTCTTATTTATTTTCTAGAGTTTGGTATGCAAGTAAACTTGTTGGATTTTTTCTTTCAGGTACCTTACTACGCCATTTTCCTATTGAATCATTGAATCTATCATAATTTGTTCCTTTTAAGCACTCTTAGATGATTTTGATCAGCTTATTGTAAATGCCTTCAATCGTGTTAGTATTGTAATGATTTTGATTGAAGGAATGAACACAAACAATGTGTCAGTCTCATTTGTTTTCTAATGTGTTCAAATGACTTGAAGTAAAACACAATTATTCTCGAACAATTTACTATCAATTAGACTAATGAGTTCTGGAACAAAATATGTTTCCCTCTATCAATATCCCTCACAAAATTTGATTCCACATCAGTCAACAGTATTTAAAAGGAATAAAGTATGTGTGGTTCAATGATTCAATAGGAAAGTAACATAGTTAAGGTACCTGATGGAAACAACTCAACAAGTTTAGGAATCTGCTCATGTATTTGACCTACGCTAAAAGCATTTATATGTATAAAGATGGAATGGGTCGGGTGGGTAGTGGCAGGGTTGGGATGATCAAGCTATGTGGATTGGGGTAGTCAGGGTAAGGGAGGAGACGATGAGCATGGAAGGCCATTTAGGTCGAATTTTTTTAAATTATCAATCAAATATTAGTAATTCAGTCTTCTGTAAGTTAGACCGAAGACTTTGAATGAAAATCAATCGATTCAATTGATTTATATAAAACTATTTTAAATAATAAATCAATTACGTCAGTTGAATTTCCTATTTATCTAACTTTTGACGCTAAAATAGTCGATCAGTCTATTCTATAACACTAACAGAATTTTCAATTTCTTTTACAAATTTTAGACCGTAATTTGACTTTTGGTATCACATTAAAGTTTAAACCAAAACCTACACTTTAATTTAATCATAATTTAATTTTCAAGGTACTTCAATTTCATTGTAGCCTAAAACCATAGGTATAAAGTAGTTAATTTGTGCACTACATATTTGCGGTGGAACTTCAGCTTAAATGTAACTAATGCTAATTAACTAATTAAAATGTAAGCCTAATACATAAACAAAGGATCTAAATGTGAAGGTGAACCAAATGAAAATCCTCCCGCTAAGGTTATGGTGCGGTATAAAAATATTATTCAAAGTTTCTCTATCCGATTGATTAAATATTTTGAAAACTATTTTTTTTTAAGAATGAAAATAAGTTCATAAAAAAAATAACTGTCCTCGTAAGAATAAGAAAAACAAATCTCATAAATAACATTTCAGGTTAGTTGTGTCCCTTCCACCCCTAACAATATTGCTCCTCTAATCAAAATATAAAAAGAAACAAAAAAAAGTGTGTTTCCACAATTTTTAAGATCGGGATTAATTCCTTTGATAGATTAATAAAACACTATATCGTGCAATAGTGACGAACGAAATTGTAGAACTTAGCGAACTCAACAAATGAAATTCATCAAAATTGAGCAAGCAACAATAACGATACAAGGGCAAATTAAACTCTCCTCTCAAACTCGTTAATAGCTAAGAGTGTTTCTATTTAAAAGCATAGAAAAATCTCTTGTTCACCACCCATGAAGTAGGAATAATTTTATTTTCCATCCATCTTATTTCCTATTATTTTTCTATTCACATTCTATTTTTTAAGATTTAATCTTTAAAGAAACTCGAAACCCAAAACCCCTTAAATGACTTTATGTAAATGTGCAAATTTTAACCATGAATAAAATTAGTTAATGTATATTTTGGTTCAAGTGACCTTAGCTTTCTGTAAGACAAAAGAGTGACCCCATTAATTTGGATTACTAGTGGACTGACTGACCTAGTTGTCTTCAATTTTAATTGGGTTAAATTAAAGGTACGTTCTCTACTAGCCAACACTTGATGGATACATTACGATATTTGTTTCTCTATAAATTTTTCAATGTCTTAGCTTAGTTATCGCTTGACATATTAGTATATTTTTTAGTGGTGATTAATATTTTTTTGTTAATGTTTTTAAAATTTAATAGCAACATTATATTTAATGACAATTAACTGACGATAATAAAAATTTTAACATTATTTATTAATATTCATGTTTATAGTCGCGAAAAGCTATTTTTGTTACTAGTAAGACTCAATGATAGAGAAGTTAGAGTTGATTACGTTCAATCAATTAATGTCTCATGAAGGATATGACATATTCTATACCTTCTTGATGTTTTATTTTCGTTTCACTATTTGAGAGGTTCTTGATGAATAAGTGATAGAAATTAACATAGTTAGAATCTTCATTGTACATCACAATTTTTTTTTTATTTGTAACTATTTAAAAATATTAGAAATCCTCCAAAAAAAAAATCTCCATCTTGACAATGATTGGTCAATAACGGGTTACAACAGCTAAAAATATATAAACCAAAAAGAAAAAAAAAGTAAGAATGATCCAAAGACTTGGAGAATCTCAGCAATACCGTTTCAAAACGTTTGGGGGCCGAAAGTCACATTTTATTGGGAGATTTTAATTTTTTGTTGATACATATAAATTGAATAATATAGTTAGTGTAATCGTATAACTGAGGTTTGAAGATGATAGAATGTATGTATTCCTTATAAAGTAAGAATGCAAGTTTTCAATATAAAAGTATAATACAAAGTTAAAATAATAAAATAATACTCAAGAATTTGAGAAATTGATTTGATAATATCGAAATAGTATTGCATTAAATTTGATAAGTTGATATAATGAAATTGAAATAGTGTTAGCTTGTTGTTGTGCTTAACTTGAAGAACAACGAAAAGCAAATTCGATCATTTTGTAAATAGCCAACAATAAATTGTGCATAATGCAGAATGTTTGATCGTTTGAGACTTCGAGAGACTTCAAAATAGCAAAAGGAGAGTGAAAAAGATAAATATAGGAATAATAATGTGATTCATGTTAATTGTCATGATATAAATAAAGCAACAAATTAAAATAGATATAGTCATGTAAGAAAGGATACTACAATTACTTAAAAACTATTTCATTTCTCAATTATTATAACGATCTCCATATTTAGTAAGGTGATTATACTTTCTACCCAAAAATTTTGTTTCAAATTTAAACTTAATGAGATACATATATATATACATATATATATACATATATATATATACATATATATATACATATATATATATATATATATACATATATATATATATATACATATATACATATATATATATATATATATATATACATATATATATATATATATATATATATATATATATATGTTGTTGCCCCAAGCCCCAAGTCATTACTTTAGCGGCCTTATAGTCGAGCCATCTCTAAATCTTAATAGTTTAGTTAGTTGACTATCTAACTTTCACCCTTATTGTTAATGGTTCGTTTCTCCATTTTGTAATTTCTCCCATTTCCCCCGCCTCTAATTTTAGAAAAGGAAAAAAAAACTTTGAAGTCCTAAGGCATTGACCTGTTCTCCTTTTGAAGTATATGAAATTGTGGTTGATCCTATAATAAACAAATTAAAGGAGTCAAGAAGCACAACAACACACAACACAAAAAATAATTCTGTTTTGAATACTTACACTCAACACAAATATGGCTTGGATGTATAAACATATTCCTACAATATGCTTCTTTTTTGTTATGTGTTACCTAACAATAAAAATAGTGCCTATTCTTGGAGAAAAACCACCTCACTCTCAATCTCAGGTTGAACCAATATCTAACTGCCAGAGCTCAGGTAATTAATTTTTTTCCATTTATATGTGTGTCATGATTCAGAGTAGCCTAATGTCATGACCAGTCACTTTGTCATACCACTCTGGCATAAAATTAAAGTATAAGTGAGCGAGCCTACAATTTCATTATATCTTTATCATGTGTGTGTTTCGATATAATGGAGTGAAGGGTTCGCTCTGTAGCGTGTAAATGATTTTTCAAAAATTGATCGATCCAATCGAATCAATTAGTAGGTATTTTTTTAAACAAGAGTCATATATTTCTATATAAATCTATAACATACCAAATAATTTGGGTAAGTTTTTTGATTTTGCAAGACTAATATCTTTTTCCTTAGTGTGATTTGAATTTCTCAATTCTCATCGTTGCTTGATTTGTTCTATACTACTATAGAATAGTGAGATGAATCTTTTTTGTCATGTTCAATTTCAGTACAATAAAGATTGCTTGAACTTAGATCCATAAAAGGATAATCTGAATTTAATATAAAATAAAATTCATAAAATAACCATTTGAAACGAACCATTACACCCTTAACACAAATATCACAAGTTCAGATAAATTAATCTTTTATTGTAAAAATGGCGTAAGCAAACCACTTTTTAATCTACCTTTTTTCAATTTAAAAACAAATGGGGTAAGGGAACTTCAGATAGAATTATAATATGCGGAATTGAACCCTTATTTTCATATAATCAACCAATTGAGTCATAGTTCAAAATGTGAAGGAAACATGACCAATATTTAGGAACACACTTCATAGGTATTGTTATTTTTGCTATTCAATTTTGTAATTATGACCATGCAACCTTCTTTCGAAACTTTTTTAAATTTTGAATTTGTAGCTATATTTGCCTAATTCATCTATTGAATTTGTTTTCATGGTGCTTATGAAATTACTATGATTCTTATATAGGTCCAATAATTGGATCTCGAAGAGTTTCAAATCCTTGTTCTCCAAATGCTAATTTGACGAAAACTCCATCATCTGGCAAACTTGTAAACGAGAATCAATCTAGAGTTCGTTCAATCAATAAGAAACAGAATCGCCATCATTATCGTTACACTCTTTCTGATAATGAATATGATCCTAATGCTGATTTTGGATTGTTTACAGTAAACATAAGTTTGGGCTCACCACAACAGTATTATAGTTTGATTGTGGACACTGGTAGCCGTTGGACTTGGGTACGTTGTCGATTTTGCAGCGTAGGTTGCGATTCAGACGATCCTCTGTATGATCCTACAAAATCATTGTGCAAAGTTTCATTTTCTGACCGCTTCCATGTCAATTATGGTGATAACTCATACATAAACGGCATTTGGGGATGTGATACTCTCAATATAGATGATGATCTTAGTTCAATAATGAACTTCCAATTTGGTTGTGCCCTAAACATCGTCGATGACAGTGGCGATAATTTTGCTAATGCATCTGGATATCTTGGACTTGGTAAAGGAGACTCTTCTTTGGTATCTCAAGGTGGTGCATCAATGCAAGTGTTTAGCTATTTTGTCCCAGGAAATGGTGGTGGTGCAGATCTACAATTTGGGGATAAAGCCAGAGAAAAATCAAATACTTGTACAAATCAATTTACACCAATGGTACAAGGGATCGATCAAGAGAAATACTATATCGATTTAGTTGGTATAAGTGTAGATGGAAACGAACTCAACGTTCCATCGACTGAATTCATGTCTCAAGGGACAATTATAGACAGTGGAACAACAATTACTCGATTGCCAGAAGTGGTATACTCTGCATTTCGTGATGCAGTTAGAGAGTCCATGTCGAGTTATACATTATTAGACGAAATTGATGAGCTCATGGACACTTGCTATAGCTTAGAGGGATTAATCGAACCAATCGCGTTTCCAGAGATTAAATTCCATTTCGGGGAAGTAAATACTATTGATGTGATTTTGACAAAGGAAGGAACTATATGGAGGAAAACTGATACAGTAAATTGTTTGGCTTTTGCTGCAGCAGAAAGCTATAGCATTGTTGGTATTGTTCAACAGCGTGGATTCAACGTGCTTTATGATTTAGAAGGGGAAACAATTGGATTTGGCACTAACTGTACGTGATTACTTGTATAATCGTTTTTAATGGTGCTTGTTGTTGTTGTAGTATTACTTGTTCCCAGGGTTAAAACTTACTCCTGTCGGATGTTTGCGTCAAGTTATTCAATACTTGTTTGTAATGTGTTTTTTCGTATGCCTCTCTCATTGAATTGCTTAATTATGATAAGTTGATATAGTTGATTTTATGGAAATATTTTGTACAGATAAATTTTTACCCTCTCAGAAGCATTGGTAGATTCAGGAATCATAGCAAGTGGTTTAATATTTTCAAAGGATTGGAGTGAAAAATTTATCTGTAGGTTTTGTTATTATCGGTTAGGTTCGGTTTTGCTTGGTTTTTTAGTTGTTTTTTTCTTTACATTTGAAAGTAATAAATTTGTTGAGAAAATAGACATCTCGAGAGAAACATATACACATATAGTACATGAAAGCTATTGTGAATTCAATTAAGCAATACTTGAGTTATTATTACATGAACAAATTGATTTAATTAAGAGAAGTGTTACTATATATGTGATGTAAGGGAGGGTAGGTGTAGATGAAGTAATGAATTTTTGATGGATTTGGTTTTAGGATTTTAATAGTTGGGTTACTAAAATAAAAATACTGGGTTTGAGTAAATAATAAAGTTAAAAACTAGTTAATTAAAATTTAATAAAATATTAATATTTCATTTAAGAATAATATATATATAATTATAAAATTTATATACATAATTTCTCGGTTTGATTTGGTTGTTTTTACATTCTTTTAGTAAATCAAAACCAAACTAAATAGTATCGATTTTAAAAATTTAAAACAAAACTTAATCAAACCTCACTATCAAATATCATGTTTTAATCATTTAATTTAAACTGCGATTCAATTTGATTTTTAATCATAACCCATAAACAATCTTATCAGTGACCATACGAAAATCAAACTGAGGTAGAATATTTTTTCTACGACTTATCTGCAAAGTAATACAACTTTGACAAAGTTGCAAAAGTCATGCAACAAATGTGGACCGATAATTTCATCAATTATGGGGTTGAAATCCCACACTTTGAACCAATCAACTTTTAGGATAAAGTTCGAAATCGTAGAAGGAAGACACGAGTAAATAAGTTTATGAACGAATGAATTGGATCAACTTGAAAAATAAAAAATTATAAAAGTTATACATTTTGCACCTCTTTATGAAAAATCGTTGAATTCTTATGCTTTCATGTTGACAACTAACTTAAGACTGCATATCAATTATCCAAATTAATATGGATAGTAACTATTTTTTAAGAGTCATGCATAATCTAAAAGGAACTAGAAAAATGAACAGATGGAGTATATTAATTACAATACCTACACAATTTGTTCGAACCAAGTACCTAAAAATCGAATTTATCAAAAGATCATCGCGAACCCTTCTTTATTTAAATCAGGGTGTCATTTAAGATCAAAACTTATCCCTATACCAAAATCTACCTAAACATCTACCCAAGTAACATAATTTACCTTATCAACACGGATTGTGATTAGTAATATTGCTTAACGCAATTCGAATTAACTGATTCAGAAGCTAAGAAAAAAAAACTTACATAATTACTCTGTTTTAAATATTTAAAACATCAAATAGACAAGACGAATAGTAAAGTTTAAGAGTTGACTTAATAAAATTAAAGAAAAAAAATCTTACGTGAGGGCCAAGTACCCATTTTATTAAAAAAAAAAAAACTAATAAAATTAAATAAAAATTCGTTTCTTAACAACTATTTAAGATCAATAATTGATCATTTGTCTACCTCAAGAGACCCTTTTGTCTTTGGAGATGGAATCAAATTCCCAATTCCTCACTAATCAACAAATCGAAAAAAGAATTGAAGTAGCAGCAACATTAATTCACCATCAAAACGAAGTTCGAGCTCCAATTATTGAAAAAATAGCAGAAAAGAAGGTAAATTTGAACTCTCTCATATGCACTTTTCTTTTCTGTTTTATTTATGTGATGGTATGTATGTAACTGCACATGAAAATTAAAAATTAAATTCTTCTATTTCCGGCAAAACTATTATTTTTCTGATTTTTAATAAAAAATATTATTTTCTGAATTTTTTTAAAAATATATCCAACTAAATATAAAAAAGTTAGAAAACTCGCGGGTGTTTATTCCAAACTAATGCAATTTTTATTATTATGTGATTTAAGAAAGTAAATTAAATCACATGTTAATTAATTAAGATTAAATAAAATATATTATAAATTTAAACACATAACAAACATATCTTGACTTCGCGTAAACACGCGGTGCAGATAAGTTTTTTCACGCCTATAAATTAAATACCTGGAGTCCTTGACTATTAAAATTTAATGGTGGAATCAATTTTTTATTTTTTTTACCTTTAAAAAGATTTATGATGTATGATCAAGACAATAAATATTACGCCAGCACTAACTTTACTTTTATATTCCTAGACATAATTATATCTCTAACTTTTTTTCTTTTAAAACATTTTTGTTTAAATATATGTGAAATGCTGAAGAAATTCATGTAATTGTTATAAATATTTGATTTTTTTCTAAATATTCCCTCTCTTAATATCTATACAGTCAGATAAATATTTTGTCCTTGAAAGATTGAAGGAGCTATTGCCTCGCGAATATATAATATGGCCAATGAAGAGGAAAAGATATGGCTACGAAACAAAATATATTTGGGATACAAAAATCACTTCAGATGAAGAAGTAGAAAAGGAACCTTTATCTGTAAGTTGTTTATTTATTTTTCTTTTTTCCCCCATTTTCTTGTTAGATTCAGATTAAATTAAGACTAATTAATTGTATTATGATTTTATCAAATTAATTATTAATTATCCCCTTTTTTAATTACAGATTAAGACTTTGTATTACAAAACACAACATGGGAGTAAAACTTTGGCTGATGAAAAGAGGATTTTTAGGGAAATGAGAAGAGCAAAGGAAATTGTATGTCCTAAAGACACAAAAATGAATCAAAATCAGGTAATTAAGTAACAACAGTTTGTAGGATTTGTTATTAATTTCATAATTTGGTTTTATTAACACTCAAATAGTTGGACTCTTTGTTCATTTGGATATCAGTACTTCCATAAATATGTGATGTGACCTTTAAATTCATACTTAAAATAGAAATGCAATTGAAATTTGAATAGAGACAACTTACAATATGTATTTTTTTTTTTAATTTATGTGATTGTATTTGATAGAGCATGAAGTTTTACTTTGTGAGATTAATGTATTTAATTGAGTATAAAATTTAAGAATAAATAAAACTTTTGAAATATAGTGTGATTATCAAGCTATAGATCATATTTGTGTGATTATAATTATCTTATTATAAGTGTAAATGATTTTTAAATTTTTTTTAATTGTTACTCCCTCATATTCAAATTTGTTATGTTTCGTTTTTCGAGAGACATTTTAAGACGTATTTTTTTACGATATATTATGTGAGGAAAATTATAACTTAATTATAGAACTTTTCAAATAGTTTTTGACAACAATAATATATTTAGGTTAATCTCACAAATAGAGTCTGAGAAGGATAATTTGTACACACCTTGTGAAGGTCGAGAAAAAAAATTACAACTTATCTAAATTTTATTTTGTTATGTTTGATTCATATAATACAATTTAGCTTCATATATCAATCAAATTGACTCTCAAAAAGTAAAATATGATAATTATTCCGAGATCCAAGAAATGCTAGATATAAAAATATGTTATTTCTTTTTTTGTATTGATTAAAAAAAAGATAGAATCACTTAAATTAGAATAAACTCCGGAGAAGTAATTTATGGAAGTACTCCAATTTAAATGCATTTTATATGAATTGTTTTATGATTCATTTGGAGATAAATTAACAGCTAATAAAACTCTGATTTACAGGTCACATTTGCTGAAATACAGAATATGAGAGGAGAAAAGAGAATTTTCAATCTCAATGTGAAGAATCTCAAGAGAAAATTGGAATCTATTAAAAATGACATTAAATCTTTGCAAAATAGTTTAGATGCCATAAATAGAAAGAAAGGGAAAATATATGCTGACATTCTTCAGCTTAAAAGGCAAAACTACACTTCTTAATTAACAAAATATTTTATGCTATGTAGTTCATTTTTATCAGTGTGTCATTTTTTTTTAATGAATATTTGGTTATTGTAATGTTCGATATTGTTATTTTAAATATTTTGTGCCCTTCAATTGTATCGTATAATAAAATCAATTTTTTTATTCACGCAAAATTAAGAAGGTATACTTTTATATTTGTTAAATTATATTCTTCAACAACCTAGAATTTTACTATAATCATATGAATAATGTTAAAAAAAAAATAGGGTAACCATTAGTTGATTTAGTATAAAGTTTAATTTTTTTGTTTTTAAACATATTGGAAAAAAGAACTCGAGTAAAAAAGTAAAATAAAAATGAATTTAGTTGATTTCATGCATATATATTAAAAAGTATTTAAAGTTTGAGAGTAAGAAAATATTTTTTATGACCTTTCAATATTTTAATTGAGAAAAGAGATTGTGATGTATATAAAAAAATTTAAGTGAAAAAATGTTTGAATTACAGAATAAGTTTTTCTGTAATTAGTTAATCTCATTCTTATATGAGGTAAATATAACGTAGTAATTTCGAGATAATTTGAGATTTTGGGTATCCGACAAAGGGGCGGGTTCGGGTTCGGATACGGGTTCGACAAATTATGATCCGAGGGAAGTTGGCAAAGCTTCGTTCTGTTCTATATTTATAAATATAAATAAAAATTTTCCTCTGATTCATAAGTAACAATGGCCATCACCGGAAGACCCGCCGATAATGAAATATCAACGGAACAAAGGGTATGCTTTCTTCTTTTTCTTGAGTGAACAACCTGATAATGATTTGGTATATTTATAACCCTCGTGTTCGAGTCAGTTTTCGCGCACCAAAAAACCTAATGTTTCTTTTTCTACATTCCTTCTTGCATTACAAGTACCTCTAATTAATGTTGTAGGTTTCTTTTGTGTATATTTTTCTTGTTTGTAATACTATTGTTGAGATCAAGATTATGGTAAAGGGTTTTTCTGTGAAGCATTAGGAGCACACTTGATGTAGATTTGAGCAATTTAGGGATTCGAATTACAGCTAGAGCAAAGGAAAAACTAAGAAGAGAATAGAGAGCTATAGATTCTTATTCATATGGTAAAAATGGAGTCTTCCAGCATTACATATACTCAGCTAATGCATCTAGAAAACGCGACTCTCCGTGGGATTAGATGTGCTAATTGTGTACTTACTATAACTTCTACTTTAAACAAAAGGGACTAAAGAGTAAAGCCGAAGTGGTGATAGCTAATTATAACAACCAAGCTGAATGTACTAATCCCTTCTGCAGTTCATAATCATGTGCTTGCTGGGCACATCAATAAGACCCCCTCAAGGATGAAATACAGGAAATTGTACCTTTATGGTGTTAACATCCTGAATGGGCAATTGAGCCTCAACTTTATTTCCCTTTTGAATCATCTTACGATCCAATACATTAACAGGTTGGGGACAATAGGGACTGGCCATGCTCACCGTGGATGAGTGATTCTTAGGAATAGCATGGAAAGGCTTGAGTAAAGGGACATGAATTGTGGGATGAATAAGCAAGTCCGGGGCAGAGACAATTTGTAAGCAACAGCTCCCACCTTCTGAATGATCATGTAAGAGCCATAATACTTTAATGAGAGCTTGCTAAAGTGTTGAGTGGACATAGTGACCTGCCTGTGAGGTTGTATTTTATAAGGAAAACCCAGTCACCTTCCTTGAATTATCTGTCAGACCTCTCTTTTTATTAACTTGAGGCTCCATTCTCTACTGAGCTCTGGTGAGATGTAACTTCAGTGGCTGAAGCTTGAACTCCTTAGTGATCAAACTTCTGTCTGCCTCAGGTAACTCTGAATCTCCAGCCATATAAGGCAAATGCAATCGTGGTGGTTGACCATAGAGTGCCTTAAAATTTCCAAACATCTATTCACAACCTCAGTCTGTCCATCAGACTGAGGATGGTAGGCAATGGAAGTGTTCAAATCCACTCATTGAATAGCAAACAACTCTTGCCACAACTTGCTAGTGAATATGAGATCCCTGTCACTGACTATATCTTCAGGCATCCAATGCAACTTGTAGATATTCTCCAAAATAGGACAACTAACTCAACAACTGAATAAGGATGGGAAATTGCCAAAAACTGAGCTTATTTAGTTAGTCTATCAACTATGACCCACATGGCAGATTTTTATTTGAACTTGAGCAAGTCTTCAATAAAATCCATACTAATACTTCCCCAAGCCAGAGCAGGTATATTCAAAAGCTGCAAAGAGACCAGGACAGGCTAATGAATCGGCCTTGCTTTTCTGACACAGAACACCCTTTTGACATAAACCTCAGCTTCCTCCCGACAGAACAATGCAATCACTCTTCATAAATATGATCCATCTCCCATCAGTGAATCATGCCACAACTGATTATATGAACTGATAGAATGAACATCAAGCCGTTAGTATTAGATATCATTCATTAAGAACTTGGGGAACAGCGGTTCATTGCCCAGTACTTCACTACCTTGAAATCAAACAATATATTATCCGATATAGGGTTAATTTCCTATCTTTTTCACTTTCAGAGAGCTAATCAAGTAGTAATTTCTATATTCATTACGAGTATATTGGATGCTTCTGTTCTTTCATTAGAAAGCGCACACTATTCTATTTTACAAGCTTTTCTGTAAATAGTGAATTCATCTGTTGAAATTTGTGATGTCCGTATGAAATCAAGGCCTTGCCTCATATTATCCATCAGAAACTTGTATATTTTTCAGGACAGTTTGCTTTATATTCTGTGAACCATAAGTCTGGATAATGCAATTCATTTGCACAAATTCTGCTTTAGGATACAGTGAACCCATCTATGCATGTCGGTACCCCTGTCACTAATAGTCGACAGGAACTTTTACAGGGATTCTGCAGTAGCCCAACAGCTGTTCAGATGTACCATATGCTTTATCAGTTTGATTTCTGTTGGAGTATGCCTCTTGGAATGAACTGTCCTCCATAGTCTGTACAACATACTCTATCAGGTAGCTCATAGGCATAAACCAGGAAATAAGGTTGATACTTTGGATTAGTACTTTGGTAGTCAATGACAGAGCCACATAGACGGTGGTCAGTTGAACATCCTTTGTCAGTGAATTATACGTGTGTGTAAAAATTTATGTATATAGAGGTCAAAAATTACTTCCATACATATTTATTAAATCTTGAACACCTTTTGTGAAATTCCGGGCTTAGTCATTATTGCTTGTTGCTAGTTGGGAGCTGAAACTTGCGTGTGGCGTTATAAGGTCCTAATAAAGAAAGGAAACATATTTTCTGTTTATTAGAAATAGGTTCTTGATTAAAAATCTTTTTCTTTCTGATCTGTTATAGTGAAATGTAATCAAGTTAGAATGCGTTCCCACTTCCCACAGCTCTTTTATTGGAGTAATGTCTTTTTTCCTTTTTAGGTGGTAGGAGTGACTGAAGTCAAAAGTAATTTGCCTGCAGGACGGCTTGTGAAGAACTTAAGTGGTAGTCTCATATCTTATCCTTATTGAATTGTTTACTATTTGACATCATTTGCACATTGATCTGTAAGACTTAACTTCCATTTCAAACTATTTCTTTGTGAGTCAGCTTGTAGGGCCAAATTTCAGGATATTGATCAGAGAAAACGTGTAGCTTCTGCAGGAAATCTTTCTGGTATTGATGATTCTGAGGTATTTACAATGTCCTATGGCAATTGAAGTCAATGTCTGTGTTTGTTATGTGATTATAGACATCGTGTAATTCACAATTTTTAACTTTTGATGTGGTGAAGGTTATTGGATATCTCAATAACACGAAGGAGATTCATTACAAGAAGATCATATGGGAAAAAATGAATAAAGAGTTCGCTAAGGTATTGCCTTCTTCCACACTCTTCTACATAATAGTTTTAACTATAGAGAACTTTGTCTGAAGTAATTGCCACTTCTCTTAAAGAGTAAATGCCTTTCTTCTTGTTCTTGTTCATTTTATAAGATAGACAATAGAGTATCTTCTGTGTTTCTTGTGGCGTCCTGACATATCAGTTCATCCATATGAATTTTACTCGTTATCTTGTTTCCTGGTGGTTGTCTTACGGCCACTTGTTTGATTAGACCTGTTCATGTGTTAGATTCCTCTGTTATATCCATAGTGAAGACTGGAAGTTTAAGAAATGGAATGCCTCTAAAGCCACTTTTAGCAAGCTGTAGATAATAATATATGTTCATTGTTGCTGATCTCTCTCTCTCTCTCCCTCTCCCTATCCGAGTGGAAGATAGTTGAAAAGTGCTTTAGTAGCCTAAACTTAGGTTGCTGACAGTTTATTCATATGCAGTGATGCCCTGTTTTGATCCATTACTTCACTCTCTCCTTTCCATTTTTCATTAGATAAATAGAAGTACCTTAGTCTCTGTCTTTTTAAATGTACGACTCCTCTATTGATCTACTTTTGACCCATCTATTTGAAGTTGTAACTGTTCAACTTGCTTCTTTCTCAGGGTGATGATAAACTACATGCGAAGAAAAGAAAACGGGAAATTGGACATAAAAAGGATGTCCATGCTAAAAAATCTGCTAAAACAACGGAAAAAGTAGAGAACAAGGTGTGCATATACCAGCTAAACATCCTTTTTGCTCATTCTTTATATTTTAGATGGTAGAATATGCTGGTTATACTAAAATATAATTCAAATGTTTGCAGAGAACAAGTTCGAAAATAAATTACAATGCTTTGCAGAAGCTGACTGATGAATTGGTACACCTTTCTACTGCTCTCTCCTTGTGCTTTAACTATGGATGTCCAGCGATGTGTGCTTAATGCACCTATATTGTTTGTCATAGGATCTGTAGAACAGTTCCATAAAGGAAAAAAGAAAAGGGGCTAATTTCATTTCAGTCATTTGACTGTTGCTCTTTGAATTGTGTTGCAGAAGCAAGTTCCTGTAGAGGCAGAGTTAGGAGGACTGGAACCTAAGGCCTGTGCAAATGGTGATTCAGATGAAAACCTGAAGATTGGATTCCATGAGCTTGAACAGGAGAACGAATATGGTGAATATGATGACTCGTTTAGAGAAAATGATGACAATTCATATTATGGATATGGAACTGGATACTATAACAATAGTGAAGATTTTGACGCTGATTATTGAATCGTAAAATTTATAGATCTCTTTTTGTTATTTTTAGTGAAAGCTGTAGGATGCAAAGAAACAATAGAGTAGAAGGGTTAAACAATTGAATGAGCCTTTTAGTTTCTTTGGTGTTAGAGATGCAGCAATGTCTTACATTTTACCCTACTCTTGAGGTGAAATCCAAAAATTGCTCCTCTCCACTTTTTGCAAGTGCTTTGTTGTCGTACAGTGTAAAATAACTAGTGAAGTAATAGTTTTCCCTCATAAAAATCCAGAAATAGTGTTAGTTTGAAGCCTAATCACCAACACAGCGATAGTTACCAAATATAGCAGAAGTTTCTGAAATTCGCTCTTTATACAGTGATACAATAACAGACATACAAAGGAAATTGATGTATCACTGGAAAAGAGTGAAGTTCAAAAACACTTACTATTGATGTAGTGCTAGGGGTATCAAATGGACGGGTTGGGTTGAAATTGGAATTATTATAATGGGTTGAATAAAAAATGGAAAAATTACATGAATTGATACATTTTAATAAATAATTACTGATTTTAGCAATACTTTCTATTTATTACCATTTATAGCAATATTATGTTAAATTTGCAATATGTATTAAAAGTGAATTATGTATGCAATATATATGAATTATATATGAATTATAATTGTTTTTAAAAATATATTATGTTTGTTTGATAAAAATTTGACACATTGTATTATAATTGTATTAATATGTGTGATAAATGAATTATTTATCATTAAAATTTGTATTATATGTGAATAAAAAATTGATCTTTGTAATATGAATTAAACTTGTATTATAAATGAATTAAAAGTGATCAAGTGAAAAAGAAATATTATTGCTATAAATGGTAAATATTTTTTATTATAGTATATTTATGTAAGTTTTCCAAAAAAAATTGGATTGAGTTTTGACCCGTCCAAGTTTAGTTTGGGCTCAAATGGATTGGCTCAAATGGGCTAAAAAGCGGGTTGGGTCTTGACCCGCCCAATTTGACCCGATTAATCTCAACATATTGATATTTAACTTTTATAATTACAATTTGAATTTCGCTCAAGAATTTTCTTTAAAAAAGTAACAAATGGATAGATAAATCCTAAAAGATGTTAAATAGATAATAATTCATACATTAAATATAAGAACATATCTTAATAAAAAGTTTCAAAACGGATTGAAATTGGAGATTGAATTGTGCTCAATTGAGAATTCTCTTCAAATAGGTTACGCTTAAATGGGTTGAGATTGAACCCAATGCAAATTATCTTGAGCCTCCAACCCTTAAAATTCTGGACGGATTGAGCGGGTTACATATGTTTGGGTTCATTTTTGCCCAAGTGCAACTTTCAAAATCTCTCCTAGAGACTCATCAAAGTAATAAAATGAAGTCGAGAAAAAGGGATGAGAAACAATATTAAAAAAACTCCTATAGAGACTCATCAAAGTAGTAGTAAAATGTACTAATGAAAAAGAAAAGAGAATTAATATTTAGTGATTCGCCAGAAGCATCATACTGAATTGAAAGACCTCGAAATCATTTAGGTTATACAAAATAAGCTACACTAGAATTTCAGCCATCTCTTTTCCTTTTCCTTGCTATGAACTGCATTTGATGCAGATGCATGCGCAGCTTCAGCAGTGGCTATAGCTCTACGTGTTTCATTTAGCTTCCTCATAGCAGCGTCATAAACCGGCTTCTCGTTCCTGTTTCGCTGCACCATTTCTTCCAGTTTCTGAGCCTGTATCTTCAACCCTTTTATCTCATCATCATATGCAACCAGAGCCCTCCTATCTTCTTTCTTCTCTTCCCCTTTTGCCTTACTTTGCCGCCTGTTTCCTGTGCTGTTGTTCATGGTTTCTTCATGCACTGCAAGCTGAGTATTGATAAGACTAAACACATCTGGTCTTGATTCCTCTACTTCTTTTGCAGCCCGAGCAGCTGCTGCAAATTTCTTCTCACGTTTCCTCTTACCACCCCTACTTCTTTTCTTATGCTCTTTGTCTTCATGCTCAGCTTTCTGGTTTTTAACGGCATGGTCAAGAGATTGTTTAGGTGGAAGAACTTTCACAGGAATAGGATTCACCATTCCCTGTCCAGATGAGCCTAACCCCATCCCTTCACGGTAACCCATGTTCGCCATCATCTTGGAAGCTATGCCACGTGTGTGATTCTCCCACTTGGCAAAAAGTGTTGTTTCATTCTGGACACCACACTGCAGGGCTGTGCTTCCCACAAATCCTAATCCTTCTGGACTATCTTCATAGTCACTAGAATCAGATTCTTCTGAACCCGAGTAACTCTCGTCTTCATCACTTGCCTCTGCATGTTCAGACGGTTCAATATTTTCAGCTCCAAGCACAGCAGAACTTCCATCATCACAGAAAACAATGTGACCCAAATTAAGCTTTTCATCCCAAGACCCAAGTTCAGCTTTTTTCCAAAGTCCAGCTTTGCTATCTGAGCGAGCCCAGATGCAGGAACCTGCAAGTGATGAATCCCATTTCATAGGGATATACTTCTTTAACGAGGATATTGGAATGTCGATACCTGAAATAACATAAAATTAGACATCAATCGAATGTTAAGAGGCTCAACTAACTACAAAAACAACATACATTATCACACACTGATTATCCAGCAGTAAATCAGCAGTTCAATGTTTATAATCAGCCATCTAAAAGAAGGGCAAAGAAAAAATCGACCAATCGAATCCGGTATATTTTCCACATTCATAGCGCTATACAAATATGTATTTTTGGGCAAGTCTAATAATATTCATCCTTGTTCCTTTTTTTGGCATTTTTCCTTTCCGGAGTATTAGCCCCTGATTAGCATTAGCAGACTGCAGTCAACAACGCTTAAAAAATGCAAACCGTTCAACCCGTTGCATCCCAATGCAGATCATTCGAGTGTAGCAAGGGTTACAAGACACAATTTATCAGTCAATTCTTCTGCATCAGTACAGACAACTTGACAATTATTTCTCTTTTCAAGGGAAAGATCTTTAGCTTACACAGTTAACTACTTTTATTTCAAATGAAACAGATATAAATTTTTTATTTGACTAGATAAAAGGGAAAGAAAAGTCTGATTTCTCTCATATTTTCTCCACCAAGGATAGACACAAAGAAAGATGTGAATGTCAAACCAATTCTAAGATCTCAGTCCAGATTCTGTTCATTCCAACATACCATGTGATAAGCGGCAAGTACTACCAAATCGACATCGCTGCTGTAGAAAGAACTGGCACATCTGCACTAGCGTGATCTATCATTAGCAAGTGATAAGACTAGAATCTAAGCACTCTGTGACTAGGAAAAACACAAGAAGATTCAAGAAGCAAGGACTGCATAATCTGAGAAAAGAGATATAAAAACTACTTCACTGTTTCTCAAGCAGAAAGGGAGGTATGCTAAGATTTACGTATGAACACAAAACATACCAAAGATCAACATGAGACAAGAATGCATCAAATTTGTAGAGCGGAAGTAAGCTGCTAGGACCAGCACAGCAGTTGTTGCCCGAACTATGTGGGTATATGAAAGATAGTGGAGAACAATTTTCTTAATTAGACTGATTTAAAAACCAAACTATCATTAGGTTGCACAATTTTTGGTACTAAGGTAGATGGAAACTATGCTTACGAAAAGTGAAAAGCTAGATTAATCTTTTGTTCCGATCAATGAACTGCTCTAAATCCTGTTAAAATTACTATGAAGATTGTCATCAGTTCATCAATCTATCCACGTGTTCTCTGAACACTCAGTTTCAGTACCTACGGGCTACGAGTGTATCATTGATTTCTGTGCCACAGTCCAACTTGTATTCCTCAAGACAAGCAAAAGCTCTTATGAATGACTCTGTACTTTCAACAATTTTCATATCTATCCTTGAATAATGGCAATCTGGAAGAAAAATTATTCCTTTGAAAAACTTTTTTTAATAGAAGGGCGACATAGTGAAAAGTTAAGTTGATGTTAGTTTGATGTCTTCAGAGAATAATTCGGTGGTCATAAAGAAACCTCAGGTGCCACCAGAACAAAAGCAACAACATCCAGAAGACGAAGATGAATTGTTTAGTTTTGTTTCATTTTTGGTGTAAATAGGTGTATATGGAAGATCTAGAATCAGTTATGGATGTGTTAAGATCTTTGTAATTTTTTGCTTAAAGGGTTGAAGATTTTCTGGATACTCTACCTTAATTGTAATTAGGAAACCTGTAACTTGTTGTTGCACGTTTCTGATTTTTGGAAATAGAATACAAGTTGTTACTCTCTCAAAAAAATAAAAATAAAATTGGGAGGATGCTGCATCTCGTCAAATCTGTAAATGTTCATCAAAGTTTCCTTGCTCTGTATTCTGAATTATCTAAGTTCTTAGACCTCATCTTCATTATTTTAAACCTTTTTTTTTTTTTTAAATTGCATTATCTAAAACTTTTTTAGTTTTTTTTTTCTATATCCAGTTGGGTGAGAGGTTATCAGTGGTATGAGGTTTGTGGCATCCAATCTACTTGCACAAGGTTTGATCCCCATGCAGAATGTTACAAGCAAAAGCCAAAAAGAGAGAAAAACCCCGACCTACACCATATTGATATGGTTACATTTTGAAGATAATGGTACCCTTATTAAGGTGTTGCCATTGGTAATGAGAAAAAACTTGCTATGGCAAAGATATTCAATGGTTATTTTGTATAGAGACATGCAAAAGAGAACAGAGGGTACTCACCACCATGTTTTCAGACGTTGGAGTGCGGAAACAAACTTTTGCAAAATGAGAACCCTCTAAGCCCATGATTAGACCATTATACCACCTTCCATCATTATTGCGGAATCTGCATTTTGATCCAACAGCATACTCTTCATCCACTAGCGGTTCTGCTTCAATCTCTGTTGGATCAAGAGGCTCCACCTTAACATCCGTAGGTTGTTCCTTGAAACCATGTAAAGAAGCATCAACCTCTAGCAACAACCTTGCACGTTTTAGGTGAAGAAGGCCTTCCTCAGAGTCTTTTATAGACTGAACAAGCTCTTCACGAACCTGTTTCCATAACAATAGCAATTTTCAATTATCTCCTTTCACTTGAACACAGAAAAGTACAAACCTCATTGTTTGCCCAGAACGTTTGATTTTCACAATTAGATAAGTCATTTTTCCTATTAAATTGAATGATGATTGCCTTGCATACAGTGTTATCAAAGGTTCATTTAACTCATCCTTAAGCTCAAAACACTATAAGTTTTGCACCTTTTAAAACTAAAGCCCATAGGTTAATTCCACTATGGAGCACTTTTTAGAGCTTTTCGCCTTCAACAACACTAGCATAAACCGAAAAATATATAGTTGTTGTGCCATTACACACAAAAAACATATCTCTAATTAAAACTTCCTTCTTCGTTTAAGGATTCAACACAATTTCATAAAAGGAGGTTATAAAATGAACAAAAAAAAAGGGGGAGATAACCCTAGGTTGTGGGAACATACCGCGAGGAGTTCGGGATCGGAAGGATCAGAGGATAGTGCTTCAGTGAGAGAATGGAGAGCGTCTTTCTGCTCATCCAATTGAATTTCCAACTGCTCTTCCAGTTCTCTCTGTTCCTCGTCCGCCATTTCGCCGGAATACAGCTACCTCCTCCACGGCGAGGCCGTTTGATTATCAGTAACGATTACGGAAACAGGAAATAATTGACCGTAAAACGAAATTAAATTAAAATGTTTCTAGTAACATCTTTGCTATGTTGTAACAATAATCACAATTTTTTTTTTTTAATTAAAAGAACTACAATAGTTATTTAACGACTGTCTATAATATATATATTTAAGTAATTTAATAAATTTTGATGCAATAAAATAAATTTTTTGTGATCATTTATAAAATTAATCGTCAAATAAAATTATATTTTAACGAGGACAAAAAGTTTGATCTGAAGCTCTTGAGGTAAAAACTTAATAGGAAGGTAAACATATTTTTTTTATTCTCAGGTAATTAGTAATTCGTTTCTTGTTTTTATGTATCTTTAGATTGCTATTTGTTATTCTTTAGCTTTATTATTTATTTTGCTATTGTTATTTCTGCTTGTTATTACTTTTTTTTTTATTGCTCATTCAGTAAAATATAAATTATTCATTTACTTTTTTAAAATACAAATGAATAAGATACATGTACATCCTATCCTTCTACATTACATCTATGAAATTACACTGCTAAAAAAAACTTTTTACACTTCATGTTATATCTTGTAATTATATTCCAATCAACATTTGATATTTTTACTCATCATTATGATTTGTCAAAGCAAAATATACCTCAGCACAAATTTTCTTTATTATTGAAAGCTAGAAGAGAGGAGGAAATCAAAGAGGGGAAGGGTTATAGAGTTTAAAAGTAATCCTTTTTTTTTGAATGTTTTTCACTTGACTATTATATTAAACACATATGTTTCATTTTACTTGTCCATTTTAATATATTGGTAAAATTGTTTTTCATACTATTCGTAGAATAAAATAATTAAAAAAGAGATAAATATACCTTCGAACTATTATGTTCCGTCGCACTTTATACTAAAGACTAAACATGAACACATGACGCAATCTTCTTCGTCACATTTGTACCATTGGTTTATCGAACACAATAAGTCATGTAGCAACTATCATATTCTAACATTCTTAAATGTGTGATCACTGCAATAATTTCAAATTATGTATAAACATCCGATTCATCAACATCAAACGAAAAGATTTTGTTCCCGTATCTTTTCCTTACAATTGAAGATGGTAAATATGACTTCATATCCAAAGAGAAAAGAAATTGCACATGGCGATTGATCTCTTTGAACATTTTTCTGGTGGGAGATCGTTCAAACCGTTTATACGAAAGAAGAGCACAAATGGGAGCTTTTTGATGGACATTTGTTTCAATGCTCTTGCTATTCCAGACAATTTTCACAGTACATTTTCTGATCGCATCCCAATTTTTCTGGTCATGTAAAAAGTGTTGGGTTATCCCACATCGGAAGTGGAAGGGGCTGGTGGTCAATTTATAGGTGTGAGGGAAAGCCTCAACCTTTGAGCTAGCTTTTGGGTTGAGAAGGCCCAAGACCACCCAACATTGGTATCAGAGCCCAGGTTGTCAACAAGTCTCAGCCCACCGGGAGAAACTGGGTTGTCGCTCTCTCCAGCCCAAGGCCTGATGTGTGAAGGGGGAGATTGTTGGGTTATCCCACATCGGAAGTGGAAGGGGCTGGTGGTCAATTTATAAGTGTGAGGGAAAGCCTCAACCTTTGAGCTAGCTTTTGGGTTGAGAAGGCCCAAGACCACCCAACATTGGTATCAGAGCCCAGGTTGTCAACAAGTCTCAGCCCACCGGGAGAAACTGGGTTGTCGCTCTCTCCAGCCCAAGGCCCGATGTGTGAAGGGGGAGATTGTTGGGTTATCCCACATCGGAAGTGGAAGGGGCTGGTGGTCAATTTATAAGTGTGAGGGAAAGCCTCAACCTTTGAGCTAGCTTTTGGGTTGAGAAGGCCCAAGACCACCCAACATTGGTATCAGAGCCCAGGTTGTCAACAAGTCTCAGCCCACCGGGAGAAACTGGGTTGTCGCTCTCTCCAGCCCAAGGCCCGATGTGTGAAGGGGGAGATTGTTGGGTTATCCCACATCGGAAGTGGAAGGGGCTGGTGGTCAATTTATAAGTGTGAGGGAAAGCCTCAACCTTTGAGCTAGCTTTTGGGTTGAGAAGGCCCAAGACCACCCAACATTGGTATCAGAGCCCAGGTTGTCAACAAGTCTCAGCCCACCGGGAGAAACTGGGTTGTCGCTCTCTCCAGCCCAAGGCCCGATGTGTGAAGGGGGAGATTGTTGGGTTATCCCACATCGGAAGTGAAAGGGGCTGGTGGTCAATTTATAAGTGTGAGGGAAAGCCTCAACCTTTGAGCTAGCTTTTGGGTTGAGAAGGCCCAAGACCACCCAACAAAAAGGTCCAAGCAACCTACAAGAGATTCACTTGGCTTACTCGACTTACTACCAAAATCCTTTCGGCTAGAGTTGCACGCACTCGAGTAGAGAGAAATGTCCATACAAGGATCATGAGACAATGTAGAAGAGGAAGCCACAAAACTCTCAAGTTCTCATCAATGAAATTGATCCCAAATAGAAATTTTGAAATCGGAAATCGAGCATGTACATGACAAGATCTGAAAGAGATGAACGATATGCATTATCAAAGCAACAGACCCCAGACCATGTCTTACATGAGACAAGTAGTATAAGAACCATTCTCATCAAAATATACCTTTGATTGCCAAACTTGCTTTCCCCTCTTTGTCATGGATCCTGTCCAGCATTTAAATGAAGAACTCATAAGCATCTTGCTGCACGTAGGCATGATTTTCCAAATGTTGCCACCAACTGCAAACATAAACAACCATTCAATCAGAAAGAATCACTACATAGGTCTGCAACATGTCAAGTCTCTAACCAACGTTAACATTATCCACATATAAGCCTCTGTTCTAAGCTTGACAAATATAATGATGATATCTTACTACAACACAGAAATTTTTATTTTGCCATTATAAGAGAATTGTAAACTTGCATATAGCCCCGTTATAAAGGAAATGCATCAAATATTGGTTTCACAATAACACTTATAACTGATAAGACAACTCTAATATTAACTAAAAGCAAGGTTGTGAATTTGTGGGGGATTAAACATCTTTTACATTTTTGCAGATCCTGTTATCACCAAGATCGAGTATCACTAATTTAAACGGCAAAGACAGATTAGAAAGTGTTTCGAGTTCAATCATAGGAGAAAAATCCAACTAACAGTCACGGACCTGTAAAGAAACTGAGCTAGACTTAAGGCCCACCCCCCGCCTCGAGGCACCCAGCCCCCGTGCCTCGAGACACAGACATTGAGTTCAATTACCGTAGGACATTGGACATACCTCAGAACCATCAATACCAGAAAGATTTGCCGCAGCAGCTACACTTTTCTCTGATCAATCTCCTGAAATAAGGCCCTACAAGCTGAGTCACAAAGAAATAGTTTGAAATGGAAGTTAAGTCTTACAGATCAATGTGCAAATGATGTCAAATAGTAAACAATTCAACAAGGATAAGATATGAGACTACCATTTAAGTTCTTCACAAGCCGGGCTCCTTCTGCAACAAACTTACTTTTGACTTCTGACACTCCTACCACCTAAAAAGGGAAAAAGACATTGTTCCAATAAAAGAGCTGTGGGAAGTGGCAACACATTCTAAATAATTACAATTCAATATAACAGATCAGATAGAAAATAAATTTTAATCAAGAACCTATTTCTAATAAACAGAACATACATTCCCTTTCTTTATTAGGACCTTATAACGCCATTCTAATCAGATATGCAAGTCTCAGCTCCAAACTAGCAACTAGCAATAATGACAAAGCCCGAAATTTCACATAAGGTGTTCAAGATTTTGATAAATATGTATAAAAGTAATTTTTGACCTATATATATATATAAAGTTTTACAGACAAGTATAATTCTCCGACAAAGGATGTACTGACCACCGTCTATGTGGCTCTGTCATTGATTACCAAAGTACCAATCCAATGTAACAACCTTATTTCCTGGTTTCTGCATATGAGCTACCTGATAGAGTATGTTGTACAGACTATGGTACATCTGTCGACTATTAGTCACAAGGATACCGACATGCATAGATGGGTTCGTTGTATCCTAAAGCAGAAATGTGCGAATGAATTGCATTATACAGATATATGGTTCACAGAATTTAAAAGCAAACTATCCTGGAAAAATTACAACTTTCTGATGGATAAGATGAGAAAAGACTTTGATTTCATATGGACATCACAAATTTCAACAAACGAATTCACTATTTACAGAAAAGCTGGTAAAATGGAATAGTGAACTCTTTCTAATGAAAGAACAGAAGCATCGAATTAACTCCTACTGAATATAGAAATCGCTACTTGATTAGCTCTCTGAAAGTGAAAGAACCCTAGATCGGATAATATAGTGTTTGATTTCAATGTAGTGAAGTACCGGTCAACGAACCTCTGTTCCCCAAATTCATAATGAAATGATACAACGGCTTGATATTCATTATATTCGAAATAATCAGTTGTGGCATGATTCACTGATGAGAGGTCATTTCTAGGATGGATCATCATATTTATAGAAGACTGATTGCCTAAGTTGCTCGGACTCGGGTGCGGATATCCGAGACAGATGCGAATCCGAGAGTCGGATTCGGCGAAATCCAAATTTTAAGATTCGTGGGTGCGAATCCGAGTATGGATACGGGTGCAGGGATATGGCTAAAAAATTTCAATATTATAAAAATATAGTTATGAAGATATTCTAAATTTGAGAGATATATTGTGATAAACTTACATGTATTTTGTAGAATTCTATCTTCCGTTCTTCAAGATGAGATTACTCTTCTATTCTTCCTACAAAGACAACAAAATAGAAACTAAACATTAAAAGCATTTACAAATTACAACAGAATAAATATAACTAAAAGAATCAATAAAAATTGGAAAGAAGAACTAACCTTAGAACATGGATAGTAACTCTTGAAAGTTGAAACAAAGTGAAAAGTGAAGAAAACACTACAATTATTAAAATTCAAGAGATACACAAAGATATTTATCCACAATTTAGATATTCATAATTACTAATCAATATTCAATACACCAAGTAAAAGTGTAAAACATACTATTGAACAAAAAGCAAGAGATTGTCTCAACTTAATCCATAACTTAAAATTAACATAACAACAAAATATTGTCAATTATCAAGTTATTTAATAAAGTTAGCTATCTCTTCCACATCTTCCACATCTTCTTCAACTTCTTCCAAATCTTCAAACTCTTCCTCAAATACCACACCTTCAATTTGAGGATCATCTATTGAAAGCTCGGTTAGATCATTAGTTGTCTCATCAATATCAAATCGATCTCCACCTAAAATAAATTAAAAAGAACAAATATATTAGAAGATCTTATATAAAAAGAAAAGAACACCATTTAAACTAAATAATTGAAGAAAATATAGACATTGTTAGAGTTTGTGTTAGAGTTGATCTCTATGTATTGTAGTTGTAATAGGATTGTAATTTTGATTATTCAATATTATAAATATAAGTCAGGCGGGTGAGCAATCATATGCTTTTACTCATCAATTTCTGTCTTTCATCTTGGTATCAAGAGCCACATACGATTCTTTTCTTTTTTTTTCAATGGCCCCAGAAACGTCCTCTACCTCTTCTACGCAACAAACCTTGAATCAATCTTTCCTTGGTCTTTCCATTCCTCCTCCAACAATTTCTAATATCAAAGGTTTTGTCCCTATTGAATTGACATATGTCAATTACCTTACTTGGAAGAAGGTTTTTGTCACAGTTCTGAAAAGTTATAATTTATTGTCCGTTGTAGAGGGAAAAATATTGTGTCCATCGCCAAATCATGCAGAATATAAATTATGGATTCAGTGTGATACTATTGCATTGAGTTGGATTAATGCAACGCTTTCGACGGCAGTTCTTGATACACTTTTGAACTATTCTTGTGAGAGGTCTAAAGAAGCTTGGGACACTTTAGCCTCACTGTATTTGGATCAAGTTTCTTCCTCCTCCATTCATCTTAAATCGAAATTTCAAAATTTAAAGAAAGGTTCTCTTTCTATGGAGGATTATCTTCAACAGCTTCACTCGATTGCCTGCTCTCTAAGGGCAATTGGCAAGCCTTTGACGGATGACGATTTAGTCACTCAAGCTTTTCAAGGTCTGCCTTCATCTTATCATACTTTTGTGTCTGGATTAAATACCACGGGCTCGCTTCCTACTTTTATTCCGTTACGACCACTCCTCCTCACAGAAGAAGCCCACATTAGTTCAATTTCTTCAGAAGAATCAACTCCTAGTTCTGCCTTATTTGTGACAACTCATGGGCAAACTAATTCTGCTACATCATCCCCTCACAGACATCAACCTGCGAAAGGACACTCACATGGACGAGGTCGTGGCAGGAATAATAGAGGACAACATGGTAGGGGTCGGGGATCCAATAATTCTTCATGGTCAAATTTTCAAAATAATATTCGACATCCTTCACCCGCTAATGGTATTTTGGGATGACCACTATTTACTCCGGCGAAACAGTGTCAAATATGTTTTCACTATAACCACGGCGCCTTGGAGTGTAGAAACAGGTTCAATCACTCTTTTTTTAGCTAACAATATTCCTCAATCATTTGCTGCTATGAATTTAGAGAAGGTTCACCCAACAGTTTGGTATCCGGACTCTGGAGCATCGGCGCATATGACAAATAATCCTTCTACGCTTACTTCTCATGCTCCATACTCTGGTTCTTCTCAGGTCATGGTTGGTGATGGTAATCTTCTCTCCATTAAATCTACTGGTTCTTCTATTCTTCCTACAACCTCTAAACCTCTTGTCCTAAAGAACGTTCTATATGTTCCTTCCCTTGCTAAAAATTTACTTAATCTTATAGCTTATAACGTCTAGTCTGCGTGGATTTAAAATTTATACATTACGTGTTAAAATTTGAAATTTTAACAAAATGATAATAATA
>CM040625.1:76281588-76296359 GCA_022817965.1 Solanum lycopersicoides | reverse complement strand
CTTTCTATTCAACGTTTATATGCCGCTAATAATTGCTTCATCCAATTTACTGATTCTTGACTTTTTGTGAGGAAAAAAAGAACAATACAATTCTGCTCGATGTAACAATACTGGATCTCTTTATCCATTCGCATCGTTTTCATCCAGATCCTCCAATGTTGGTCTCTATTTAAAATTTTAACAAATTAATAATAATATATTAAATATAATTTTACAATTAAATTTGTAGATGTAAAATGTATAAATACCTTATCTTTTATCTATATAAGGTAAAAAGTTGTTTCCAATAGAATCTCTATTTAAAAAGGAAATTTTAATATAACTTATAGTATAATTTAATGGTATGAATTTTATTACTTCATTCATCCCATTTTATGTAATACAATTGAGTATACGTAAGAGTACTAACACACTTTAATATATATACTAAGTACTAAATAAAACTACACTTATTTTTTTTTTATAAAAAAAAACCTTTCTCTGGCTCCATGTATGTACTTATTTAAGAAAAATCAATGTACCTTTTCAAGAAAAAGTAAAGAGCATGTACTTTTCAAGAAAGATTAAAAAAAAGGCTATGTATATTTCTTTTTACTTGTTTCAACTTTCAAGAAAAATACATATTTCTTTTACTTGTTTCAACTTTCAAGAAAAAAACTCTTCTTCTTCTCTTTTCAGTTCTCAACTTTCCGGCGTTGTCACCGGAAACTGATTTTCTCTTCATCTATTCTTCTCTTCTTCTCTGTACTTTTTCAAGCTTTGTACTCTTTACGTCGTCGGAAATTGATTTTTTCTTCCCCAATCTTTTCTCGGCTTCGGTCAAAGTGTCCGGATTGGATTGACCGAATTCGACACGCACCCGGCACCTGCACCCGCACCAGAGTCGTGTCGAGACGGGTTCGCCTGCAAAAATGAAGAGTCCGCGCAACTTAGGTGATTGCACTGTTCTGTCGGAAAGAAGTTGAGGTTTATGTCAAAAGGGTGTTGCGTGTCAGAAAGCAAGGCTGATTCAGTATCCTGTCCTAGTCTCTTTGCAGCTTATAAATATACCTGCTCTGGCTTGGCGAAGTATTAGTTTGCCCAAGATCAAAGGAAAACCCCACCTCGAGGCACTGCCGTGTCCTGAGGCCAACACCACCCCCGTGTCAAGGTACCGCATTGCCCTGAGGTTGACACCACCCCCGCATCAAGGTACCGTCGTGCCCTGAGGTCGACACCAACCCCTGCGTCAAGGTACCGTCGTGCCTCGAGAAACCACACCACCCCGCGTTGAGGCGTTGTCGTGCCGAGAAACCCACCACCCCACCGCCCGGCCTCACCCTGCCTCGGGGCCCTAAGGCCCCCACCTCACCGACCGGCGCGTAGCGCACCGTCATGCCCAGAGGCTCCCTCCCACCGCCCGGCCTCGGGGCACGACCCCGCCCCCCACCCCAGAACTCGAGGCACCATCGTTCCCAGAGGCCGCCCCCACCCCCGACCTTGAGGCAACGTTGTGCCCCGAGGCCGTCGAGGCACCGTTTGTGCTCCGAGGCCGCCCCCACCCCCGACCTTGATGCACCGTCGTGCCCCGAGGCCGCCCCCACCCCTGACCTTGAGGCGCCGTCGTACCCCGAGGCCGCCCCCCACCCCTGACCTTGGGGCACCGTCGTACCCCGAGGCCGCTCCCCACCCCTGACCTTGGGGCACCGTCGTACCCCGAGGCCGCCCCTACCTCCAACCTCGAGACATCGTCGTGCCCCAAGGCCGCCCCCAACCTCGAGGCACCATCGTGCCCCGAGGCCGCCCCCCACCCCCGACCCCGAGGCGCCCACACCCCCACCCCAACTCTAGGCACCGTCGTGCCCGAGGCCCTTCCCCCACCCCGACCTCGAGGCACCACCGTGCCTTGAGCCCTACCCCGAGGCCCTCCCTTCCCCCCGACCTCGAGGCTCCCCCCACCTTGCGCCTCGAGGCCCCTGCCCCACCTGCCTAAAAAAAAAACAAAGTTAGAAAAATGCACTTAATAATTTGATTCATATATTTAACAAAAAGATGACGCAGCAAAAACTTTGTCGGGAAGAGTAATTATCAAATATTGTGTTTCGTACCTAATGAACGTATATTTCTCCAACCTTTCACAATGAAGGGAATGAAAAGGAACGAACCAAGGGTCTTGTTTTATCCCCTCAATCTTGAGTCTGAGGCGTGTTGTTGGATGCTAGCAGAACAACAATCTTTGAGGAAACTGCATTACTGTTGCTAGTATAGAAATTTTCTTTTATGGTACCTTCCAAAGCCAAAAATGATTCCTAGTTAGTAAGTCAAAATTTCAGATACAAAAAACAATTATTTTTTTCAATTTACTCACTTTGCTAAACAGCTTATAAAATAAAAGGCACCCAACTGTGAAAACTTTTCTTCAACGTAATAACAGAGACATTAGAACTTTTTCAAATGTTCAAAATGCAAAGTGGACAGATAAACAAAAGGCAGGATTATCAGATCTTAAAATCATCGGAAGAGGCATCTTGATAAAGGTCCTTTCGTTTTGAATTTGAAATTTGAAGATTTCTCAAAAAAGCAGCGAAACTAAGAGAATGCATATGGATCCACATTGGTCAGGCTGGTATTCAGGTCGGAAATGCATGCTGGGAACTTATTTGCCTTGAGCATGACATTTAGCCTGATGGCCAGATGCCAAACGACAAGACAGTTGGAGGAGGTGATGATGCATTCAACAGCTTCTTCAATGAAACTGGAGCTGGAAAACATGTTCCCCGTGCTGTCTTTGTGAATCTTGAGCCTACTGTCATTGACGAAGTCAGGACAGGAACATACAAACAACTCTTTTACCCTGAGCAGCTCATCAGTGGCAGATGCAGCCAACAACTTTTCCCTGGACATTATACAATTGGGAAGGAGATAGTTGATCTCTGCTTGGATCATATCAGGAAGCTTGCCGATAATTGTGCCGGTCTTCACGGTTACCTGGTTTTCAATGTTGTTGTTGGTGGAACTAGTTCAGGTCTTGGGTCACTTCTGCTGGAGCGTCTCTCTGTGGACTATGGAAAGAAATCAAAACTTGTTTTCACCATTTATCCATCATCACAGGTCTCAACCTCTGTCGTGGAACCTTACAACAGTGTCCTGTCAACTCACTCCCTTCTTCGAGCACACTGATGTCGCAATTCTTCTTGACAATGAGGCTATCTATGACATTTGCAGGAGCTCATTGGACATTGAGACATTGAGCACCCCACATACACCAATCTTAACCGTCTTATTTCATAGGTTATCTCCTCACTTAATGCTTCTTTGAGGTTTGATGGAGCCCTGAATGTTGATGTGTATGAATTCCAGACCAACCTTGTTCCATGATGATCACGTGTGATCCTCACCAAGGCAAGTACATGGCTTGCTGCCTTATGTTCCGTGGTGATGTTGTGCCAAAGGATGTGAATGTTGTTGTGTCTACCATCAAGACTAAGCGCACCATCCAATTTGCTGATTGGTGCCCTACTGGATTCAAGTGTGGTATCAACTATCAGCCAACAACTGTTGTTCCTGGAGATGATCTTGCCAAGGTTCAAAGGGCTGTATGTATGATTTCCAACTCAACCATTGTTGCCTAGATCTTCTCTCGCATTGATCACAAGTATGTATGATATGCCAAGCGTGCTTTTGTGCACTGGTATGTTGGTGAGGGTATGGCTTGTTTGATTAAAAAAAGACAGGAATTGGGGAAGATGTTTCAAATTTTCCATTTATAGTACTTCTTACCCATTAAAAGAATAGACATAATTTTTAAAAAAATTAAACAAATCCCTTGATAACTAACATATCCAGCTAAAAACAGTGAAGAATTCAACTTCCATTATCCAATCTCGACCAAAAAAAGAAAAAGACATACAGTAAATCCACTCAGATCATAAACCCTCAAATCACTTCACTTGATTTTCACAACTTTAATTTTTACCCAGTAAGTTCAATCATTTTACTTATTTAATCCTAGAATAAAACCCCCAAAAAGAAAATCACAAAACCCCCCTTACATTTCCCTTGCAAACACAAATTTATACAAGAAACCCATAATCAACATACAGAAAGGAGAATCACCGAGCCAGTAAGAAAAAAGATACCCAAATGAAAAGATAAAACCCAGTACTCCAATTATTTTTATACAGTAAAAATAAATACAGAGAAACACTCACAAGTTTGGAGGAATGAGAAATCGAGCAGAGACAGTTGAATATTCGAGTATTCCCGTCGTTTCTTGGCCGCTCCAGCATTCAAATCTCCAGCCCCGATGAATTCGCAGCCAATGCTTTTCCCTTCGCCACTGCACTCCGATAAAAAATTTAAACCCTTATCAAGAAAACGAAGAAGAAAGCCGTTATATGTAATTGTGAAAATATGAAGAAATATATACGTTAGGAGCAGACAAGGTTTGGGGCCCACCAAAAATCACCAGTTCAAAATTTTGTGAATGAATTTCACAAGACGTTTTTTTAGGATTTCTTTTTTTCCAAACTTGAAATAGATGAAACAATATAATACTATGTTAATTTGTCCTAATGCTCAAATCTACACTTCACAAATTTTTTATAAATAGTTGATTTACCTTTTTTTAGATTTTATTTCTCTTAGAATAATTTTTAAAAATAAAATTGTATGTTTTTTCATGAGTCCGAAGCCAAAAGGATAAAAAGAAATTATCAAAAATTCCAAAAGGATACATTAATTTCTTTTTTAACCAAAAGGGCAAAATTACTTCTCACGGAGCGATTTGTTTATGACAAAATTGACGTGTTAATTTTTTTTTAAAAAAACATAGAAATCGCTACTATAGCAGCGATTTCATTAAAAAAAAAATATTTCCTTAAATCGCTGCCGTAGCAGCGATTTGTCAATGTTTTTTTTTTTAACAAATGCACCAAATGTTTTTTTTTTTAACAACTGTCGCAAAACGCTGCACTCGCAGCGATATTAAAAAAAAATATCAGAATAAAATCGCTCCGTCAGGAGCGATTTTACCCTTTTGGTTAAAAAAAAATTGATATGCCCTTTCAAAATTTTTGACAATTTTTTTTTACCTCTTTGGCTCCGGACTCGTTTCTTCATCATCTATATTTTTATTCTTGGAGTTAATTTTCATTAATTATATATTAAAATTACTTGACGTGTTCAATATTCTTTTGAGAAAAAGATGAATGATATTTTTATTCTAAAAGAAACACAATTAACTTTTATAGACAATTCTTAAAGTACGAGCGAGCATCCATATAAATAACTCTTTATTTGACAAAACAAAACTTATTTTCTCAAATAGAAGTAATTCACCCTCAGTCTCAACATATATGATGTACTTTAATGTCATATTTTATACTTATTAAAAATAATTTAATTATTAACCTCAATGAAATGATTTATAATCAAAAAAATACTTAAGATTGTTTTAGACCATAAATTTCAAAAAAAAAATTAAAAAAATTAATGTTAAATTAAACGATACCACATAAATTGAGACGGAATAATATTATATATATAATACAACATTTTGTCATACAATTTGAATTGATACTTCAGGGAATGGTTAGCAACGTTTCGTCATTTTTGTTGGTCCTTGCTCTTTAGATAGTCCAACGGTAATAATTCATAAGATGCTAAAGAAGCTATGAACATTATTTTGCCAATTAAAAAAAATTGAAAATCCATAGATTCTCTCTACTTTAAAAAAGTAATAATTCAAACAATGTTGATCCACTAGATTGCTAGTAGTAATTTATTAAGTAGTAGATATATGATCCAATAAATAATAATAATTTAAAAAAGTCACTCATTTTTTTTATTTTTTTAAACCACCACTCTACAAGGGAAGGTGTAAATAAAAGGTCAATAGCCTGAACGACATAAGCTTTTGATCTATTAACAGATGACCACAGATCATAACGTGCTCTTCGCACAACAAATTCATTTTGAAGTTAACTTATTTGCTCGGCGAGTCGTCGAAATGTTAACGAGATACCATAAGGGCCCAACATATCAATAGCACCTTTGTCTAAAGGTTCGAACGAGACTTCACATCCGAAACACGGGAACTAATAGCAGTAGCAGCCTTGTCTCACGGAATGGGCTTGAAGGCCCGTAATCATATTATTGCCTTGTCTCAGGGAATGGGCTTGAAGGCCCGTAGTCATATTATTGCCTTGTCTCAGGTATAAAGAATGAATGTAAGTTTATTAATGAAGGCAGCAAGGTATTAAATAGAGTTACAAGGAAAGTAATAAGACTCCTAAACGAACTGAACTAAAGTAATCTAATTAAATAATAACTGCTGAACTAGTAAGACAATCATAATACGACTAAACACTAACTGGCGTCCTAAGACCAGATGTTCTAATATGCTCCCTCAAGTTAGACGAGGAGTCACTAAGCCTAACTTGAACAAATTAGACTCAAAAGCAGATTTAGGAAGTGCCTTGGTGAGGGTGTCTGCTATTTGATCGGCACCATGGACATGAACAACACGAACCCTTTTAATGTCAACATAGTGGCGAACAAAGTGAAAGTCCACAGCAGCATGCTTAACACGACTATGGAGGAGAGGATTCTTGCTCAAGAATGTGGCTCCAAGATTGTCACAATAAATTGTGTTTAGCTGATGTACTGGAAAGCGCAAGTCATTTAGGAGATTGGTGACCCATAAGATTTCAGAAAGTGCATTAGCCACTGCCCTGTATTCAGACTCAGTGGAGGAGAGGAGTGTGAGACAGTATTTTGCTTCTTTGAGGACCAACTAATCAGATTGTGACCAAGAAATAGGATATAACCAGATGTAGAAACTCTGTCAACGATGTCCCCACCCCAATCTGCATCAGAGTACACATGTAGATTGAATTCATCAATGGGAATAACGCGTAGGCCGAGTTGAATGGTACCCTGCAGGTATCGAAGAACACGTTTTACAGCCTTCCAGTGAAGGTCTGACGGTGCTTGCATAAATTGAGAAAGCTTGTTGACTGCATAGGCTATGTCAGGTCTAGTGAAGGATAGATATTGAAGTCTACCCAAGACTCGGCGATAACGTGTAGCATCAGTCAAGTGAGTTCCATCAGACAAGGTGAGTAACTCAGATGCACTCATTGGCGTGTTAACACTCTTGCAGTCGGTCATTAGCTCATCATTCAAAATTTCATTCACATAATTTTTTGGGTGAGAATTAAACATGAAGATTTCCGAAAAACCTCTCCATATCTGCCTTTCTCCTGATCATGTAGATTTCTTGAGGAGCACTGAGTAAATCAAAAAAACCGATCAAAATAAGAAACATGAAACTAGAATTATCAATGTAAAATAGAAGCGACAATATCATCCCAAACCTAATCAATATCCTACCTGTGAATAGGCCATAACACACCGATGAAAGAAGACCAAAAACACCGCCGATAACGGAATGTTTAGCAGTCCTATCAGCGGCAATGAAACCACAAAAATGATGCATTAGTTTTAGCCAAAAAAGTAGTTGATGGAAGTAAATTGACAATTCCCTAATATTTGTAATCCATGCAAATTTAAAAGCCAATTATGTCACCAGACAGGTTAGCTATGACCAGAAACGAAGTAAACATATTGTGGAATTTATTTGTCAGAGGAGCAGGTTATTCTGTCTTAAGTAATATAGAAGCACAACTTTTGCAGTAATAACTTATCATCATATAATGGAAGAACAAAATATTGCAGTACCGAAGAATTTAAAATGTTATAGATAGTAAACTTGAATAAAAGCATCTTCTACCGCTGCACGTGTAGTTTATTCCTCATATACTTCAAATTTCATCCCAGTGTAGTCTAAGGAATCCTCATTAAAAAACAATTAAATCCTTAGAAAAAATCTGATACTAGGTATGGATAGCATTTTACAGCATAGAATATCTTAAATGAGTGTTGGTCAGTTTGCATGATAAAAATGGTTGGTTTGGAAAATCTCAAGACATTTAACAAGACCTTAATACATATAAAACAAAAGCTTATTTAAAACTTACATAGATACACTCAGCGTTTCATCTGGAGCCCACGTTTTTCCAACCGTAACAACAATCATCTTTGAAATATTTATTGAATCCTGGCCGAGGAATGCCCCGAAAAGAAGCGTAAAAAAGCCTGATGTAGAGGTCAAAATGGTAGTACTAGCCACACTTGTATTTGCCAGTGCAGAGTTTACTGCAAACCATAAAGCAATGAAGCTGGGAATGCAAGTACCAACTACATAATTTATCTAGCCGAGATAGAATAGGACAAATAACAGCCAGTCACCTAGATAAACACAGAATATGGCACATAACAGCCAGTGATCTGGATACATGTTCATTTTGATCCTTTACAGATGCTCGCTGATCTGGATACATGTTCATTTTGATCCTTTACAGATGCTCGCTATATTGTTTTGTTTTTGTTATAGAGGAGAGGGTGGATATATAGACAAAAGTCTTTGATTTAAGTACTGAAAGTAGTATATTGTTCTACATAAATGTGTTAGATTATTATAGACAGAAACAGTTACCTCTGTTGCAAATCATATGAGAGCAAGATACATGCTACATTTAACAAGGTCCCATGAGTTATGTTCATAGCTCTTTTTAAGAAAGTGCAACTCATCTTTATGGTTGATATCAACCAATGGAAAACCTTCTTCTGGGTCGTTGTAATGTGTGTCTGCTATAGAATAATCCTTGAAAGCTTATTTAGGATGATCGTGCATATCATTGAGTTTAAGTGGCATACCTAAAACTGAGTCGTCGAGAAGAAGATTTTCAATGTACAGTCTCTTCAAGGAACTCTGCTCTTTACAAACTGCTACATGCAGGAAGATTGTCATAAGAGAGATCCCCAGATATGTAACCGCAAAAGGTTGTTTGCACTCAACAAAAATCTTCTGCAGGACATAAAGGGTGTTATCTTAGTATCTCCTGTCCAAAAACCACTGCAAGCTTCGAAACCGAGATAAAAAAATAGCAACAGAAACAAGTGCACGACAAAACAAAAGTTACTTAGATACATACAAAAAAACGATCAGCAACTTCAGCATAGGAACTACAACCTAATGATACGACATTCTAAGCTTCCCTTTTGCAGATCTAAACCTTTCTTTACCAATAATCCCCAAGTAATTATTGTTAAGATACCATAATGGAAAATTTATAAAACTGACATGTAACGGAAACATAATTCCTTTAGCAAAATGTTGGTTTCAAACTAACTTGTCTCAATGTACTCGCATATATCAGTCTACACATCACAATAGTGCATGGCAAATTTGTTGCTTCTCATTTCTTTCATAGAAATTGAAAGCAGATAAAAGATAATTATGTCAACAGAAATCGAAATAAGGTACACAAAGTCTGAGAGCTGATAACTAATCAAATGATGTTCTTTAATGTATAAATACAATGAATACTCTATAGGCAGTATAATTTGGACAAGTATTCACATGAATTTTTGTATGATTATTACTAATTGTATTTCAACAAAGTTTATATTTCTGAACCTCCTTATATTTACTTTTGCATTTCTGCGAGACTTAATGAACCAGACTACATGTTTTCCTACATCTTCCTCGATCATGTTGGTATTAAATTAGGAAAATATAAAAGGAATTCAGAGGTGTTTTAATATCAGCTTTATGTTTTCCAATTCAGAAGTTGAATGCAGTTTTGAGCCTAGTGTATATATCCTCTTTACTTCTTATCAATCTTTCCTGTCTGATTTGTTGCATAAAAAAACAAATTTTTCATTCCGCTATGAAAAGCAATAACTACTCCACAAAATAAACCAACAATATACTTCCTCTGTCCGAGGACAATTTACGTGGCACAGTTGGAATTTTGTAATTTAAACTTCTAAAAGTTTATCATGAATTAGGACACAATCTTTTATATTAGTAATATATATCATAATAACTACACAACTTAAAATATCTATAAAAAAAAATTGTTGTTGACTTTTGAAATTTCAACCGTGCAACATAAATTGAAACAGAGAAAAAACACCAAATTTTTTTACTAATGTTTACCTTTGTAACTTCAGCAGAAGCAACACACGTAAACACAAAAACTCCTATAAGCCCTTATCCAGCATTGTATTTTCAAATCATATCTTATAAACCACAGTTAAAAAAATCACAAATGGAGCGTTACCAAAAAATATTAGAAAAATATAATGAGTGCTCTGAATTAGACAGAGCTAGTAAAATTTGTTAGAAAAAACTCCAAGCTTGTGGTGGTTTTCTTAGGTCGTTAAAAGGGGAGAAAATGTGTAATAAAGAGTTTAGAGTTGAAATGCATAATATTGAAGTTGACTGACATTACCAAGAAAAACTTAAAGGTGAATAGTGCCTTTTTATTTGACATCTAAATTCATGGAGTATTTTTCAGTGACGTACGGGAGTGACATTGTAATTCACGCCTGGATCGTTTGGTAGAGTGTATAAGAATAATAAAAAATAGTATGTATTTACATTAGTACTGCTTGCATTAGTTATGCAAGTATTATTTCTTATACATTATTTGATTTGATCTATCAGAAATAACAAATTTTCCATAATTTCTATTTAAAAATATATGTTTACAAAAATATCCTTCACACTTTATTTATTTATTACACTTCCTTGCATAATTTCATTAACTCCTCCTCTTCTTCTTTTTTTTTTCAAAATTAATATTAAGTAGTTATACTATTTGAGTCAAAATATTTTTGTGAAAAGTTGGAAAAGAATTTTTTTATCAAATTTATCGCCACAATAGTAATTTTTTTTATGTTATGCTTAAATTAGATTATTTTTTTACAAAAATATATTTAAGAGGTCATAAGGTCTATTAAAACACCAATAAATTAAAAGACATAGAAAAGTAAATAAAAACAAAAACATATGAAAACAAAAAAAAAAGAAAAAAAAAAGAAAATGTTAGGAAATGTTTAAAAAAATTGAGGGTAGTTTTGTAATTATTTAATTTAATGCAAGTACTAAATATAATGCATTTGCATAATATTTTTAGAAAAAATATTTGTTTACAAAAATACCCTCCACAAATATGATTGAAAGGATATAAAAAAAAGTATTTAAAGGCAATTGTGTCTTTGATAATGTTAATGCATGTATTAGAACCCATTGATCATTAATGCATAGAAATATATGGTATTAGTAATACACTCTTTAATACACAATAGAGTGGATTACTAATACAAGCGTTAGATATGCATATGTTAGAAAAGTGTACCAAGCAAGATATTACTAATACATCAAGCTAATGCATTCATTATTTTTTCTAATACTCTCTACTAAACAACCCCTTAGTCTGTTTGAAAGATTGTTACACGGAGCTCCTATTCTTTAATTCAAAATTTTCGATTTAAGACCACAAAATTTGCTACCTTTGCATGAAAACATTAATAAATAAAATTATTATATATTTTATTAGAAACCTTTTTATCATTATCTAAATAAAAATTAATAAAGATTATTATAATTTTATATATATGAAATATATTTCTAGTTAAAACGACATGAAATTATCTATCTTAATTGTTAAAATGATAATAAGAAGAAAAATAATAATAATTTCCTATTTATGTATTTATTAATTGAAGTGATTTTAAAAGAAAAGAAACAAGAACTAATTCTTTAATAGGAATAGAGCATTTTTTCGAAGAAAAGGGTATTTTGACCTATTAAGTAATAATGACATCTTTTAGCTAAATCATTGGCAGTATGAACATTTTTTCACCAGATTATTAACAATAGACATTTTTCTTTACCTTTTTTCCGTAAGGAAAGTTACATGATACATTGTTTATACCTATAGAGAGATGGTTAGATAGATTGATTTTGAATTCCTAAATTACAAGACTCGAGATCGATTTAGTTGTGATAAAATTTCAAAATTCACCTTCATTGAGCTGAAGGAAAATTTTTTTCTCCTCCCTTTTTTTTGTTCGTCTACAATGTTTGAAACGAATCTAGATGATTCGAAGTGCACTATTAAACAAATGAACAGATAGAAAATAGATACAAAAAAGGAATTGAAAGATGACAAAGTGGACAAAAATTGAGTTGATGCAATTAAATTTAAGTTTCTCTGTCGGAGCAGTTCAAGCATGTCATGGACTATCTTAAATACAGCATCAGGCTTTGCTAGCCTTAAAGCATTTTGAGACATCACTGAGGGGTGCAGCCAATGGGTCTTGGTGAGGAAACTAAGTGTCAACTCACAAGACCCCTCCATGGATTGTGAGTCGATCCACGAACCGTACTGCACATTCATCTTGTCTCTTTTGTTTGTTTTGAGAATTTCCTGCATCCCTTCTCGATAACTAACATATGCCACATTTCCATATTCCTGCAATAACCAAAAGAAATAAATGGGAGATAGCTACGACTACGACAGAGGGACAGATCAAGGTCTTGAATAATAGGAAAATTAATACTGAGTTGACTTATAAATCACTTGTAATTTCACTGATAATGTAACATCGAAAAGTATGTTATCAGCTAGAAGTCCATATGAGGGATAATAGGTGTTGCAAATAACAAGATAATTTATCACATAAAAAACATCTACTGGGATCAAAACACAAGCAGTTGGGCACCATGAAAGATAAAAGTTCTCATGTCTACAAGCTAATCAAAGACATGGATTATATGATTTAATCGACATATTCCCGTGGGTGAAAGAAGACAAGATGAAAAGTAATTGAAAAATTGTCTGCAAGTATGTTATCAGCTAGAAGTTTATGAGTGACAATGAGTGTTGCATATAAGAAGATAATTTACCACATATAAAAAGCATCTAGATGGTTCAAAGACACAAGCAGTTGGGCACCGGGAAAGATAAGAGTTCTCAAGTTCGATAAGCTAATCGAAGATATGAATTGATATATGATTTAATCAACATATTCCCTTGGATGAAAGCAGGACAAGATGAAAATAGTCTGCAAGAAAACAAGACCAGGGAGAAAATTCCAAATAAGGAGCAAAAAAAAAAAAATAGTGAATACTGGAGGAACCTGACCAGCAATGTAGACATTTAAAATTATAGGTAGTCCTCGAATCATGACTTCCACAATAGTCCCTGGACCAGCCTATAGAAAACCAAAATAATCAGGCGCATATTATCTTCCCACTTCACAATTTGTTTACGGAAGTAGACAAGTGGAAGAAGCTTGACGACAGCAATAAGAAAGCATACCTTGGTAATAATGCAATCACGAGCGCCCATGCATTCCTCCATTTTAGTGACAAACACCTTAACCTACAATGTATGTAATACATAAGAAATCCCGAGAACTCGCAAGATGTTCAACCATATCAAACCTTTATCAAAGTGCACACACTATGTAGCATTAGTCTTAATGTTAGCCGAACACACACACACACACAAACACCCGTACACAAAACGATCAACACTCACCAAGAAAACAAATTATTACTCCAAGCAGTTTGGGTTTCAGTTTTACGATTTATGATCAATTCCTATGACAAACTGACAAAGCCTTATCATTGTAATGTCTGAGGCACTTGTTCCGCCCGCATATTACAAGGACCTGACCTATTGGCTCCCCAAGCCTTTCTTTATATAGAGCATCTGAAAGTGCTCGAGCTGTAGCCTCTTTTGGGCCCATTCCTTCCCCACCACCCATCAGCAGTACTGTAGGTAGATGCCCCTCCATTTCAAGTTCCTCAATTCGACCTAGCATTTCATAACAAAACAATCTACAAATAATCAAAATAATAATCGTTTCTAAGAATCTGGAGCTGATTCAATCAAAATTCTCAATTATGAATAAATGAGGTGCAAGAAGAGAATCTCTGTAACTGGCGGAATCAGATTTAGGTTCATACAGGTTAGAATTTGAAGGTAAGGCAGAGATACTATCTGATAAGCATTGTTGTATGTTATTGATAGTGACCATCATTTCGTTCGCTTTCACATTTATTTTTTTCCTTAAGCAATCAATTTATATAATTAAAAGTGCAGTTCATATGATATTATTTTTTTCCTTAAGCAATCAATTTATATAATTAAAAGTTCATATGTTAAGGAGATATTGTTACTTCCCGAGGTATGTTGTGTTACTGTTCAACACCATGACCAAATTTAATTCTTATTGCTGAGAGTTTATTTTAATAAAGATATGATATTTGGGCCTAACTCAACCCCAAAATCTAGCTCATGAGGGGAGAATTGCCCAAGTTCATATGAGCAGACCACCAATTTTCATAAACCGATGTGGAATTATAATCCACTCTGCTCTCTTCACAACCTGTGTGGTTTACGAGCTATTGCATAAGAGAGGGGGTTATACCCTATGTGCACTCAAAGGGTAGAGGTCGCAGGTTTCCCTTGTCATCAAAAAAGAAAATAGTACTTCCTTTACACGTGGGTTTCCCTGGTCATCAAAAAAGAATAAAGAAAATAATACTTCATTACACACAGTCCCAACTCCCAACTGAGCGTGGACCGGAAACAACCAGGGATTAACAGACCATCAGTCCATTCCCCATGACTTTAACTCACTCCTAACATTTTTCAATAATAGTTGCACAGGGATTCAGCTTGCTTTCTCTCTCTTTCTTCACCTATTTGCTTTATTCTTTTCAAGTTGTCTCCTGCGGAGGGTGATGAAGCTGAAAATTATGAAACTGCAGTGTTTTGCACCACATCCATTTTTATATCAATAGGAAAGATGGCATATAAAATGTCAAATATTATAATATATATTATATATATATTATATGG